>CACVCL010034640.1:0-26870 GCA_902729485.2 Mus minutoides
CAGTGGAGACTGGCTTTAATGGTTAGATAACACTCCTACCCTTTGTGCCCTTCAGGGTTAAAAACACCCTTGGACAGTTTGGTCTGACCCCCCCTATAAATTACTCTATGGGGGACCCTCTCCACTGGTAAAAACAGCCTCTGTACATAGTGCTGACTGCTGCTTTCCCAGCCTTTATTCCCTAGGCTCAACAAGGCGCTCAAGTGAGTGAGACAGCGAACATAGAAGCAGAAGGCCTACTCAAGAGGAGGAGACCAGAGACCTGCAACCCCCACATCTCTTCCAAGTTCGAGATTTGGTCTACATTTGATGCTGTCGTGCAGAAAACCTTGAGACTCTGTAAAAAGGCCACCCTACTCTCTACTCTTATGAGACCCCTTTTAATAGTGCTTCTGCTTTTAAATTATGTATCAGATAGACTAGTCGCCTTTGTTAGAACAAAAAGTAGTGCGGTGCTGCCTTTCATTTTTGAGACAACAGTACCATATCCTAAAAATCAGGTATGTCAGGAAAAAGATCATAACCAGTCCTAAGATTAGGACTATACACTAGAAGAAGTGGGGAATGAAAGACCCCCAAGATGTTTCCCCCTGAAATGTACAGCCAGTGAGAAGCTCTTTGTTAGCAAGAAGACCTAGCCTGACTGTCTGTGTCAGAGACCCAGAGATAACTCCAAGATAGAGTTATTCCTATAATGCACTTAAAGACAATTTTCTTATTGGAACCTGAACTTTTACCTGATACCACCCTGCCCCGTCTATTTCNTTTAGCCCTTAAAAATGCTAAGAAAATTAGAATCGGGGTCAGACTCCTCTATCCCTGTGTGGAATATGAGTCTCACCCTAGCTTGCTAGCTTAGAATAAACCTCCTGCTGTTTGCATCAAGTTCGGCTCTGGTGTCTTCCTGGGGGACGTGCTCTCCGGGGACTGGATAAGGGTCTCCCCACACGGGGGGTCTCTTCAACACAAAGTTCCGAAGTCCTTCCACAATCCTCCCCAAAACATGGTCAGGTTGTCACAGAAATTTCCCACTATGCTGGTAACAATTTGTCTTAGTCAGGGTTTCTATTCCTGCACAAACATCATGACCAAGAAGCAAGTTGGGGAGGAAAGGGTTATTCAGCTTACATTTCCACACTGCTTTTATCATCAAAGAAAGACAGGACTGCAACTCAAGTAGGTCAGGAAGCAAGAGCTGATGCAGAAGCCATGGAAAGGTGTTTCTTACTGGCTTGCTTCCCCTGGCTTGCTCAGCCTGCTGTCTTATAAAACCCAAGACTACCAGCCCAGAAATGGCACCACCCAAAAGGGGACCTCCCCCCTTGATCAGTAATTGAGAAAATGCCTTGCAGCTGAATCTCGTGGAGGCATTTCCCCAACTGAAGCTCCTTTCTCTGTGATAACTCCAGCCTGTGTCAAGTTGACACAATATTAGCCAGTACAAGTAAGAATAGAATAGTTAAGATATTCAAAAGGTATAACACAGCCTAAAACACTTAGTACTAAACATTATGTTAAACCTTTTGCATATATTCATCCAACTACTTGGTAAGTATACACCCACCTGCTCCAAGCATCAGTCCCTGTACTTTATGTCTTGAAGGTCATCCAAACTCTCAACCCTCATATAGTCTGCAATCTAAAGGGGGGAATAAAAACTTAAAAGTAAAAAAAAAAAAAAAAAAAAAAAAAAAAAAAAAAAAAAAAAAAAAAAAAAAAAAAAAAAAAAAAAAAAAAAAAAAAAAAAAAAAAAAAAAAAAAAAAAAAAAAAAAAAAAAAAAAAAAAAAAAAAAAAAAAAACCACACACACACACACACACAAAAAAAAAACCTAGTAAGTAGCATATAGAGAATTAAGCCATTATAAATGAAGCCTATTCCACAACTAGAGAGCTATGGGGGTAAAGGGGATTGATTGTTTAACATGGTTGTTGTAAGAAGCCTCTAAAAAGGACATGAGCAGTCTTGAAGGGAGTGATGGAGAAACCATGTGACTTTGGAAGGAAATGATCTAGGTGCAGTGAACAACAGCAGCAGAAGCCCTGGACCAGGGCGCCCTAAGTTTGTTTGAGAAACATGAAGAAGCTGGTGCTACTACACCAATGCAAACGAGATAACTCAGAGCAAATGATTGGAGAATGGGGGCTCTCTGCTATGATTGGGCACTTGAACTCACTACAAGCTGCGAGAGAAAACATAAGTGACCTTTTAAAGTGCAATCTACATTTTTAAAGTGCTCTGGGTGCTAAAGAGATGGATCAGCAGTTAAGGGTGCTTGCTGCTTTTCCAGAGGACCAAGTAGTTCTCAACAACTACACTAGGTAGCTCACAACCACCTGAAAACTAACTCCAGGAGATGTAATGCCCTTATCTGACTTCTTCAAACACCCCACACATGTGCATATGTATACATGCACACACATACACACACAGACACACGAATAAATAATAAATATTTTAAATTTTTTACCTTAATTAAAAATAACTACATATCTTTTCTTCCCTTTCCTCCCTCCAATCCCTCCCATGTCACCCTCTGTTTTCTGAAATTGATGACCTTGTTTTTTTTTAGTTACACACACACATATATACATATGTACTTATGCACATATACATATGTATATAGACATATACACACATACATATAAGCACATATATAAATATATGCATATATACATACATGCATACATATATACATGCATGCATAGATGCATAGATCCTACCTGGTCTCTAAAGTTCTGCTTGTGTGTCTATTAGTTCAAGGCTGATCACTTGATTTGGCCTACCCATTTAGAAGGCACATCTCTGAGTAAGACTATTTTCCCTTGTTCTCAGATCCCTTGGTCACTGCTAGTTTTTTATCTACAGGTCAGGTCCCATGAGATATCCCCCACCCATGTTCATTGAAGCTGTCCCAAGCTCAGTTTTTGTTTAGGTAACTACATTGTGGAGGTATCACAGGCTTGTCTCCCCTGTCATTTTTAGGACATACAGTCTCACAGCCAACTTCCTAGTCCTCTAATTCTTACGACTGTTCTGCCGATTCTTGGTGTGTTTCCTGAGTCTTGGGTGCAAAAGTTACTCTGTAAATGTATCCACTGGGACTATGTACACCACAATCAGTGGATTTGTGCCATTTGGACAGTCATGGTTTTCTGAAATGGCCTCCATCTGCCACCAAGAAAAGTTTCTTTGAAGAGAGGTGAGAGTTACTCTTTTCAGTGGATATAAGGCTAAGTATTTAAAATGCAGTTTGGAACTATGGTGGTCTAGTAAATAAAGATAGTAGGATTCATAAACTCACTAGACCTGGGTAGCTGGCTAGGTTTATAATACCAGCAATGATTGTCTTCATATTGTAAGCTCCAAGCCCAATTTGACAGTTGTTGTTTACTCTCAAGATGGCAGTTCCACTACTCCAAGTGTTTAGGACCATCTTTGCAGCCTTCTCACTGGTCAAACAGGCCTGGAAGTTCTTTCTTTCTCGTTTTACAGACAAATAAACTAAAATAGGTATGTTAAAGAATAGCTTCAAGTTTCCCTATGGAGTGAAGGAAGGAGGAGGAATCCTGGGCTGGCAGATTCATTCCTGTTCTGGTGGGACACCTGTGCTGCTGCAGCAGCCAGCGAGCTTCTGGGAGAATTCGGACTTCAGAGCTGAGAGGTGTCCTGAGGACGGAGCCATCTCCCTTCCTGCTTCCCACATCTCAAACACTCATCTAGGCCACTTCTATACACAAAATGCAGTGAATCAAATTTAAGAGATGAGAAAACAATTCAATTCCACCTTTAAAAAAAAAAAAAAAAAAAAAAAAAAGGATTCTTTACTTCTCGCCACTTCTCAAAGACCAGAAGGACTTACTTTACCAAATGAGAAAACAGAATTTTACAAGGTGTTTGTAGTTGTGTTGTTGTTGTTGTTGTTGTTGATGATGATGATGATGATGATGATGATGGTGGAGAATTTGCTAATATGCTTTATAAGCATAATACAAGGGGACTATACACTGAAGCTAGAATGTAGCCCAATAATAGTATGTCAAGTGTGGTAGTTTCCCTCACCCAACTCTTAAATAGCCTCAGATGATGTCAAGATACTTGTTACTATGTCTCTGTCCAGAACATTGTCAGCGATTTTGCTGCTTTGTCCCAGATACAAATTAATGTTCACTTCAAATTGCAGGATCTTCTGCCTCTCTTCCTCTTATCCCTAACTCATGGCTATAACTTTAAATGAAGTAAAGAAAGTGCATAAAATTCCACAGAGGAAAGGTGTTGTGGACTGGACTCAGTCAATATGTCAACCTGCGAAAGAATCAGGGTCCCAGTACTCAGGATGGCAAAGAGTCGGCAGGATGACAAACAGACAAGAACACCAGAGAGAGTGTTGAATCTGAGTGTAATTTCTCAAACTGAGCATCAGACTTATAATACAGTAGAAAAACAAGGAAGTTAGGCTATACATCAGCCAAGATACATTGAGATGCATAATGGCTCTTTACACAAAACGGAGAAAATGTGTACATAAAAGCTGACAGGAACCAGGGAGTGTTTACAACTGAGATAAGGTCAGCCCTATCTAAAGTCAGCTATTCACAGGAGCCAGGTGAAAGGGCTAATATGCCCAGGTGCAATACTAGTCTATTGTTAAACCCACCACCAGGGGTCCCTTAATAAACACCTAATTATGCTATTCATCTGCGTCTAGTGAAAAACTGCACAGAGAAGTTCTGTTCTGCTAACCTTTTCATGAATAATACAATACTCTAGTTCCTCTTTAAACCACAAGCCACCTTCTTTCTACTATTATGTAATGTAGGCTCCCATTCGTGTCTGAAATGAGAATTCTAGTTTACTATTTTGAACTAGCCCTGAGATTTCTAGCTCCTATCTGACAAACTGCGGGATGTCTGACTAGTAACTATCATCACTGGAGGCATTTCGTCTGAATGAGTAACATTCTTACAAAATTCCAAGCCCAGGGTCAGCTCAAGGAGGCCAGGAAGCAATGTTTAATCTAACTTAGCAATTTGTCAAATCATTCCTTGAGAGCACCTATAATAAAACAATACTGAAGGAAAGCACTTTAAACCCTTCACTGACTATCTCAAGGACATATCTGGAGCATATGTGCTATGGGATGCCAAGGCTTCAGGAGACCAGTTCCCATGAAACTTTTTGCCTCAGGACTGCAGCTAAGCTTTTGTACTTGCCACACAGACTTCACTGGAGTGGGTGTGGCAGAAAGGTGTATTTAATAGTCCCTACATATCCCATTATGATATTTGCTCTCCAGATTATCTGAGTAAAACAAAAATAATTGGTTTTGCTCATTAAAAAGTTTAAAGAGTGGGACAGTCTGGGATGCCCATGGGGTCCTTCCTCCTAATCTGGATTCAGTGTACATTTTTGTATGGTCTACCATAATGCTATGGAGGAATTCAGAGGCCTCCTAGTGGAGGGCTGTATCATCTTTTGTCCATTCTACTGTCCTGGTGTTCTCATACAGACCATGTTACATTTGTGGGCTCAAAGTTACCAAAAGAAAAAGGTCTCCAACTTCAGGTAATTTTTTTTAAGACAGACACTCTCTAGATAGATAACACTGGCTATCCTAGAACTCACTATGGAGATCTTGGTGGCCTTGAACTCAGAGACCCACCTGCCTCTGCCTCCAGTGGAGTTTCCCACCACAGCTGGCAAAGGTGTAATTATTCTTGATGGTACACAATGTGTTTGTATTTAATTCCCAACTGTGCATGATGACAAGAACTCCATTTCTACTTGCTCACAAAGAATACCATACTGTTCAATGAGTTACCCAAAATTTTTCTTACACTTACAGTTCTTTTTAAGTTAATTTACTGTTAGTTTCTTTTTTCTTTTTTATTAAACTAATAAAATTTATTTTAAAATATACAACTCAGATTAACATTTTTGTAAGTCAACAAAATACTTTATAATAGTTAAATGTCTCTTAAATATACATGATGTCTTTTGAAGCTAAAAGTAATATGCACTCAACCATTTTTTTTAAAATCCACTTGGAACATTAAACATGATAGAAGTAGAAAAAAAATCTCTTATGAAGTCCTCTATAAAAGGAAACTGTGGCAAGTTCCTGATTAGATAGAAACCATTCCATCTCCAAGAGAGAATACTCAGCATAACTGTGGCTTCATAGAATGAATTGGGTAGTGTTCTTTCTGATTCCATTTTGTGGAATAGTTTGAAGAGTATGGTCTTCTTTGAAGGTCTGGTAGAATTCTGCACTAAACCCAACTGGTCCTGTTTTTTTTTTTTTTTTCTTTTTTTTTTTTTCTTTTTGTCGGGAGACCATCAATGACTGCTTCTATTTCTTTGGGCGTTATAGGACTGTTTAGATAGTTTGTTTGATCCTGCTTCAAGTTTGGTATTTGGTATCTGTCTAAAAAATTATCCATTTCATCCCAGATTTTCCAGTTGTGTTGACTATAGGCTTTTGTACTAGGATCTGATGATTTTTCTAGTTTCTTTGGTTTCTGTTGTGATGTCTCCCTTTTCAATTCTGATTGTGTGAATTTGGATACTGTCTCTGTGACCTCTGGTTGGTTGGGCTAAGAGTTTATTCATCTTGTTGACTTTCTCAAAGAACCAGCTTCAGGTTTTGTTGATTCTTTGTATAGTTCGTTTTGTTTCTATTTAGTTGATTTCAACCATAAGTTGGATTATTTCCTGTTGTCTACACATTTTGGGTGTATTTGCTTCTTTTTGTTCTAGAGATGTCAGGTGTGCTATTAAGCTGTTAGTGTATGCTCTCTCCATTTTCTTTTTGGAGGCACTTAGAGCTGAGTTTTCCTCTTAGCACTGTGTTCATTGTGTCCCATAGGTTTGGATATGCTGTGCCTTCATTTTCATTAAATTGTAAAAAGTCTTGAATTTCTGTCTTTATTTCTTCCTTGACCAAGTTATTATTGAGTAGGGCATTGTTCAGCTTCCATGTGTATGTGGGCTTTCTGTTGTTTTTGTCGCTATTAAAGACCAACCTAAGTCCATGTGATCTGATAGAATGCATGGGATTATTTCAATCTTCTTGTATCTGTTGGGGCCTGTTTTGTGACCAGTTATATGGTCAATTTTGGAAAAGGTGCTGGGACCAGTCTGCACAAAACAGCTCTAAGACTGCAGAAGATGAGCAGTGGACTGCAGCTTCTGGGACAGTTAGAAGCACACATCTTCTAGGACAGACACTCATTTTTGGCAGCTGAAATCTGGGCACCTTCCCCTCCAGAGGAGAAGTGGCCACCTGGGGCAGCTGTGACCCCACAGAGCAGGTAAGGGAGCCATCTTGTCTCCCGGGTCCCTCTGAGACCAGTCTGCACAGATAAGCTTGCTGACTGTGGAGGATGAGCAAACAGAGTGCAGAAGCAACTGAGTTTCTGGGACAGGCAGAAGCCCCTCAGCGTCTGGGAGAGACCCCCATTGCTGGCTGCAGAAATCTGGGCACCTTCCCCACCAGGGGAGAGGTGGCTACCCAGGTGGGCTATGACCCCTAGAGCAGGTAAGGGAGCCATCTTGTCTCTCGGGTCCCTCTGAGACCAGTCTTTTCAGATCAGTTTGCAGACTGTGGAGGGTGAGCAAGCAGAGTGCAGAAGCAACACAGCCTCTGGGACAGACCCCCGTTTCAGGCTGTAGATATCCAGGCACCTTCCCCACCAGAGGAGAGGTGGCCACCCTGGAGGGCTGCAACCCCAGAGCAAGCTGTTCAGGGGATCACGCAGACTGTGGAGGCAACCCATCTTCTGGTACAGACCCCAATTCGGACCTTCATCTTCAACCAGGAGGCAGGTATGAACACCAGACCTCTAGGCACTTTCCCTGTAAGAGGAGAGCTTGCCTGAAGTGAATACTCTGACCACTAAAACTCAGAAGAGAGCAGGACTCTTAGGACAGCTGACAGAGGCTAACAGAATCGCAGGAGGAACAGGCTCCAGCCAGAGACAACTATAACAACTAACTCCAGGGATTACCAAATGGCGAAAGACAAACATAAGAATCTTACCAACAGAATCCAAGTTTGCTCACCATCATCAGAACCCAGCACTCCCATCTCAGCCAGTCCTGGATACTCCAACACACCCGAAAAGCAAGATTTGGATTCAAAATCATATTTCATGATGCTGGTAGAGGACCTTAAGAAGGACTTTAATAAATCACTTAAAGAAATGCATGAGGACAGCACTAAAGAGGTAGAAGTCCTTAAAGAATCACAGGAAAACACTGCTAAACAGGTAGAAGTCCTTAAAGAGGAAACACAAAAATCCCTTAAAGAATTACAGAAAAACACAACGAAACAAGTGATAGAATTGAAGAAAACTATCCAAGACCAAAAAAGGGATGTAGAAACAATAAAGAAAAACCAAAGTGAGACAATTCTGGAGCTAGAAACCCTAGGAAAGAAATCAGGAACCATAGATGTGAGCATCACCAACAGAATGCAAGAGATTGAAGAGAGAATCTGAAATACAGAAGATTCCATAGAGAACATAGGCACAACAATCAAAGAAAATGCAAAATGAAAAAGATTCTAACTCAAAACATCCTGGATATCCAGGACACAAAAAGAAGACCAAACTTACAGATAATAGGGGTAGATGAGAATGAAGATTCTCAACATAAAGGGCCAGCAAATATCTTCAACAAAATTATAGAAGAAAACTTCCCAAACCTAAAGAGAGACATGCTCATGAACATCCAAGAAGCCTACAGAACTCCAAATAGACTGAACCAGAAAAGAAATTCCTCCTGACACATACTAATCAGAACAATAAATGCACTAAATAAAGACAGACTATTAAAAGCAGTAAGGGAAAAAGATCAAGTAACATATAAAAGCAGGCCTATTAGAATTACACCAGACTTCTCACCAGAGACTATGAAAGCCAGAAGATCCTGGACAGATGTCATACAGAACCTAAGAGAACACAAATGCCAGCCCAGGCTGCTATACGCAGCAAAACTCTCATTTACAATAGATGGAGAAACCAAAGTATTCCATGACAAAACCAAGTACACACAATACCTTTCCACGAATCCATCCCTTCAAAGGATAATAACGGGAAAACACCAACACAAGGACAGAAATTACACCCTTGAAAAAGCAAGAAAGTAATACTACAACAAACCTAAAAGAAGACAGCAGCAAGTACAGAATCCCAAATTTAACAACAAAAATAACAGGAAGCAACAATTACTTTTCTTTAATTTCTATTAACATCAATGGACTCAATTCCCCAATAAAAAGACACAGACTAATAGAGTGGCTACACAAACAGGACCCAACATTTTGCTGCTTACAGGAAACCCAACTCAGGAAAAAAGAAAGACACCACCTCAGAATGAAAGGCTGAAAAACAATTTTTCAAGCAAATGGTCCTAAGAAACAAGCTAGAGTACCCATTCTAATATCAAATAAAATTGACTTTCAACCCAAAGTTATCAAAAAAGACAAGAAGGGGCACTTCATACTCATCAAAGACAAAATCTATCAAGATGAACAATCAATTCTGAATATCTATGCTCCAAATGCAAGAGCAGCCACATTCATTAAAGAAACTTTAGTAAAGATCAAAGCACACATTGCACCTAATACAATTACAGTAGGAGACTTCATCACTCCACTCTCACCATTGGACAGTGTCTTAGTCAGGGTTTCTATTCCTGCACAAACATCATGACCAAGAAGCAAGTTGGGGAGGAAAGGGTTTATTCGGCTTACACTTNAAAAAAAATGGACTTAATAGATAGCTACAAAACATTTTATCCTAAAAGGACATACCTTCTTCTCAGCACCACATGGTACCTCCTCCAAAATTGACCATATAATCGGTCATAAAATAGGCCTCAGCAGATAAAAAAATATTGAAATTATCCCATGCATCCTATCAGATCACCATGCACTAAGGCTGATCTTCAATAACAGCATTAATAATAGAAAGCCAGCATTCACGTGGAAACTGAACAACACTCTACTCAATGATACCTTGGTCAAGGAAGAAATAAAGAAAGAAATTAAAGACTTTTTAGAGTTTAATGAAAATGAAGCCACAACATACCCAAACTTATGGGACACATTGAAAGCAGCCCTAAGAGGAAAACTCATAGCCCTGAGTGCCTCCAAAAAGAAACTAGAGAGAGCATATACTAACAGTCTGACAGAACACCTAGAAACCCTAGAACGAAAGGAAGCAAATTCACCCAAGGGGAGTAGATGCCAGGAAATACTCAAACTCAGAGCAGAAATCAACCAAGTGGAAACAAAAAGAACTATTCAAAGAATCAACCAAACCAAGAGCTGGTTCTTTGAGAAAATCAACAAGATAAACCCTTAGCCAGACTAACTAGAGGGCAGAGGGACAGTATCCGAATTAACAAAATCAGAAATGAAAAAGGAGACATAACAACTGATCCTGAAGAAGTCCAAAACATCATCAGATCCTACTACAAAAGCCTATACTCAACAAAACTGGAAAACCGGAATGAAATGGACAACTTCCTAGACAGATACCAGGTACCAAAGTTAAATCAGGATCAAATTAATGATCTAAACAGTCCCAATTCCTCTAAAGAAATAAAAGTAGTCATCAACAGTCTCCCAACCAAAAAAAAATGCCCAGGATCAGATGGGTTTAGTGCAGAGTTCTATCAGACCTTCAAAGAAGACCAAATTGCAACTCTCCTCAAACTATTCCACAAATAGGAACAGAAGGTACTATACCCAATTCATTCTATGAAGCCACAATTACTCTGATACCTAAACCACACAAAGATCCAACAAAGAAAGAGAACTTCAGATCAATTTCTCTCATGAATATCAACACAAAAATACTCAATAAAATCCTCGCAAACTGAATCCAAAAACACATCAAAATGATCATCCATCATGACCAAGTAGGCTTCATCCCAGGGAGGCAAGGATGGTTTAATATAAGGAAATCCATCAATGTAATACACTATATAAACAAACTCAAAGGCAAAAGTCACATGATCATCTCCCTAGACGCTGAGTAAGCATTTGACAAAATCCAACACCCATTCATGATAAAAGTCTTGGAAAGATCAGGAATTCAAGGCCCATACCTAAACATAGTAAAAGCAATCTACAGCCAACAAGTAGCCAACATCAAACTAAATGGAGAGAAACTCAAAGCAATCCCACTAAAATCAGGGACTAGACAAGGCTGCCTTCTTTCTTTCTACCTATTTAATATTCTACTTGAAGTCCTAGTCAGAGCAATTCGACAACAAAAGGAGATCAAGGGGATTCAAATTGGAAAGGAAGAATTCAAAATATCACTCTTTGCAGATGATATGATAGTATATATAAACGACCCTAAAAATTCCACCAGAGAACTTCTAAACCTGATAAACAGCTTCAGTGCAGTAGCTGTTAACTCAAACAAATTAACTCAAACAAATCAATGGCCTTTCTCTACACAAAGGATAAACGGGCTGAGGAAGAAATTAGGGAAACAACACCCTTCACAGTAGTCACAAACAATATAAAATACTTTGGTGTGAATCTAACTAAGGAAGTGAAAGATCTGTATGATAAGATTCAAGTCTCTGAAGAAAGAAAATGAAGAAGCTCTCAGAAGATTGAAAGATCTTCCATGCTCATGGATTTGCAGGATTCATATAGTCAAAATGGCTATCCTGCCAAAAGCAATCTACAGATTCAATGCAATCCCCATCAAAATTCCAACTCAATTCTTCACTGAGATAGAAAGGGCAATTTGCAAATTCATCTTGAAAAATAAAAAACCTAGGATATCAAATACTATTCTCAACAATATAAGAACCTCTAGTGGAATCACCATGCCTGATCTCAAGTTGTACTACAGAGCAATTGTGATAAAAACTGCATGGTACTGGTACAGCAACAGACAGGTAGATCAATGGAATAGAATTGAAGACCCAAAAAAGAAACCACACACCTATGGTCATTTGATCTTTGACAAAGGAGCTAAAACTATCCAGTGGAAAAAAAGACAGGATTTTCAACAAATGGTGCTGGCACAACTGGCAGTTATCATGCAGAAGAATGTGAATTGATCTATTCTTATCTCCTTGTACAAAGCTCAAGTCTAAGTGGTTCAAACACCTCCACATATAACCAGAGACACTGAAATTTATAGAGGAGAAAGTGGAGAAAATCCTTGGAGATATGGGCACAGGGGAAAAATTCCTAAACAGAACAGCAACGGCTTATGCTGTAAGATCAAGAATTGACAAATGGGACCTCATGAAATTGCAAAGCTTCTATAAGGCAAAAGACACTGTCAATAAGACAAAAAAGCCACCAACAGATTGGGAAAGGATTTTTACCAATCTTAAATCTGATAGGGGACTAATATACAATATATACAAAGAGGTCAAGAAGCTGGACTCCAAAAAATCAAATAAACCCATTAAAAAATTGGGTACAGAGCTAAACAAAGAATTCTCAACTGAGGAATACTGAAAGGCAGAGAAGCACGTGAAAAAATGTTCAACATCCTTAATCATCAGGGAAATGCAAATCAAAACAACTTTGAGATTCAACCTGACTCTCAGAATGGCTAAGATCAAAACCTCAGATGACAGCAGATGCTGGTGAGGATATGGAGAAAGATGAACACTCCTTCATTGCTGGTGGGACTGCAAGCTGGTACAACTACTCTGGAAATCAATCTGGAGGTTCCTCAGACAAATGAACATAGTACTACCGAAAGATCCAGCAATACCTCTACTGGGCATATACCCAGAAGATGTTCCAACTGGTAAAAAGAACACATGCTCCACTATGTTCATAGCAGCCTTATTTATAATAGCCAGAATCTGGAAAGAACCCAGTTGTCCCTCAACAGAGGAATGGATACAGAAAATGTGGTACATTTACACAATGAAGTACTATTCAACTATTAAAAACAATGAATTTATGAAATTCTTGGGCAAATGGATGTATCTGGGGGAAATCATCCTTAGTGAAGTAACCCAATCACAAAAGAAGTCACTTGATATGCACTCACTGATAAATGAATATTAGCCCAGAAACTTAGAATACTCAAGATACAACTTGCAAAACACAAGAAAATCAAGAAGAACGAAACCAAATTATGCATACTTCATTCCTTCGTGAATAGAGAACAAAACACCCATGAAAGGAGTTACAGAGATAAAGATTGGAGCTAAGATGAAAGGATGGACCATCCAGAGATTACCCCACCTGGGGGTTCCATCCCATAATCAGCCACCAAATCCAGAAACTGTTGCATATACCACCAAGATTTTGATGAAAGGACCCTGATATAATTATCTCGAGTGACGCTATGCTATTGCCTAGCAAACACAGACAGAGATGCTCACATTCATCTATTGGATGGAACAGAGGGCTCCCAATGGAGGAGCTAGAGAAATTACCCAAGGAGTTGAAGATTTCTACAACCCTTTAGGTGGAACAACAATATGAACTAAACAGTACCCCCAGAGCTCATGTTTCTAGATGCATATGTAGCAGAAGATGGCCTAGTCAGCCATCACTGGAAAGAGAGGCCCCTTGGTCTTACAAACTTCATTTGCCCCAGTACAGTGGAATGTTAGGACATGGAAGTAGGAGTGGGCAGGTAAGGGATCAGAGCCGGGGGAAGGTTTAGGGAACTTTCGGGATAGCATTTGAAAGGTAATAAAGAAAATATCTAATAAAAAATTTTGGAAAAGGTACCATGAGGTGCTGAGAAGAAGATATATTCTTTTGTTTTAGGATGAAATGTTCTATAGATATCTGATAAATCCATTTGGTCCAAAATTTCTGTCATTTTCAATGTGTCTTTGTTTAGTCTGTGTTTCCGTGATCTTTCCATTGATGAGTGTGGGGTATTGAAATCTCCCACTATTATTGTGTGAGGTACAATGTGTGCTTTGAGCTTTAGTAAAGTTTCTTTTATAAATGTAGGTGCCCTTGCATTTGGAGCATGCATGTTCAGAGTTGAGAGTTCTCCGTAGATTTTTCCTTTGACGAGTATGAAGTGTACTTTCTTATCCTTTTTGATAACTTTTGATTGAAAATTGCTTTTACTCAATATTAGAATGGCTACTCCAGCTTGTCTCTTGGGAACATTTGCTTGGAAAATTGTTTTCCAGCTCTTTACTCTGAGGTAGTGCCTGTCTTTGACACTGAAGTGCATTTCCTATATGCAGCAAAATGTTGGCTCCTGTTTATGTATCCTGTCTGTTAGACTATGTCTTTTTATTGGGGAATTGAGTCCATTGATGTTAAGAGATATTAAGAAAGAGTGATTGTTGCTTCCTGTTATTTTTTATGTCATTTTTATGTTTGTGTAGCTATCTTCTTTTGGATTTGTTGAAAGAGGATTACTTTCTTGCTGTTTCTAAGGTGTGGTTTCCCTTCTTGTGTTGGCATTTTCCATCTTTTATCCTTTGTAAGGCTGGATATTGTGTAAAAATGTTTTTGTCATGTAATATCTTGGTTCCACCACCTATATTAATTGAGAGTTCTGCTGGGTGTAGTAGCCTAGGCTGGCAAGATGGCTCAGGTCTTCCAAAGGTCCTAAGTTCAAATCCCAGCAAGCACATAGTGGCTCACAAACACCCATAATGAGATCTGACACCCTCTTCTGGTGCGTCTGAGGACAGCTAAAGTATACTTATTTATAATAATAAATAAACCTTAAAAAAAAAAAAGAGTAGCCTGGGCTGGCATCTGTGTTCTCTTAGGATCTGTACGAGTTCTACCCAGTATCTTGTAGCTTTCATAGCCTGTGTTGAGAAGTCTGGTGTAATTCTGATAGGTCTACCTTTATATATATGTGCCTTTTTCCCTTACTGCTTTTAATATTTTTTCTTTGTTTTGTGCATTTGCTGTTTTGACTATTATTTGACAGGAGGAATTTCTTTTCTAGTCCAACCTATTTGGAGTTCTCTAGGCCTCTTGTATGTTCACAGACATCTCTTTCTATTGTTGGGGAATTTTTCTTCTATAATTTTGTTGAAGATATTTACTGGCCCTTGAAGTTGGGACTCTTCACTCTCTTCTACACCTATTATACTTAGGTTTGGTCTTCTCATTGTGTACTGGATTTCCTGGCTGTTTTGTGTTATGAGCTTCTTGAATTTTGCATTTTCTTTGATTGTTGTGTCAATGTTTTCTATAGTATCTTCTGCACCTGAGATTCTCTCTTCTATCTCTTGTATTCTGTTTGTGATGTTTGCATCTATGATTCCTGATTTCTTTCCTAGGTTTTCTATCTCTAGGGTTGTATCCCTTTGTGAGTTCTTTATTGTTTCTATTTTTATTTTTAGATCTAGGATGATTATGTTCAATTCCTTCACCTATTTTTTGTTGTTGTTGTTGTTGTTTTGGGGTTTTTTGTTTGTTTGTTTGTTTGTTTTCCTGTAATTCTTTAAGGGATTTTTGTGTTTCCTCTGTAAGGGCTTCTCCCTGTTTACCTGTGTTCTCCTGTATTTCTTTAAGGGAGTTATTTATGTCCTTCTTAAAGTCCTCTATCATCATTATAAGATGTGATTTTTAAATCAAAGTCTTTTTTTGTTGTTTTGTTTTCGTTTTTGTTTTTGAGACAGGATTTCTCTGTGTAGCCCTGGCTGTCCTAGAACTCACTTTGTAGACCAGGCTGGCCTCAAACTCAGAAATCCACCTGCCTCTGCCTCCCAAGTGCTGGGATTAAAGGGGTGCACTTTTCTGGTTTGTTTGGTGGGAGGACTGGGTTCTGATGATGCCAAGTAGCCTTGGTTTCTCTTGCATATGTTCTTGCCCTTGCCTCCATCTGGTTATGTATGGTGTTAGCTGGTCTTGCTGTCTCTGACTACAGCTTGTCCCTCCAGCAAGCCTGTGTGTCAGTACTCCTGGAAGACCAGTTCTCTCTGGGAGGAATTTGAGTATGGAGAGCTGTGGCACAGGATTAACTCCAGAGCACAGCTGGAAACCAGAAGGATCCTGTCCCCAGATGTCCCTTTGTTCCTGTGTCTTGATGGCTCTGAGCAGGTCCCTCTTGGGCCAGGAATTTGAGCAGAAGTGGTGGTCTTACCTGTGCTCACAGGTGTGTCAGAACTCCTGGGAGACCAGCTCCCTCCCAATGGTATTTGGGTATGGAGCTCTGTGGCACAGAATCAGCTCTGGGCACAGACAGAAACCTGAACCCTAACAGATGTATCAGTTGAGACTGGGACATCCAATTCTGAACTTTGACTGTGGGTTTCTGTAATGGTGTCCATCTGTTCCAAAAAGATGTCTCCTTGATGAGGTAAGAATGTATCTATGGAAATAAGGAAAAATATTTAGTATGTAGTACAGATTATACTTGTGTCCCATTTAGCATCACTGTTGCTGTGATGAAACACTATGAACAAAAGCAAGTTGAGGAGAAAGGTATTTATTTGACTTGTACTTCCACATCATAGTCCTCCATTGAAGAAAGGCAGGACAAAAACTCAAAGAAGGCAGGAACATGGAGGCAGGAGCTGATGCACAGGCCATGGAAAAGTGCTGCTTACTAGCTTGCTCCCTGTGGCCTGAACAGCCTGCTTTCTTATAGAACACAGGACCACCAGCCCAGGACTGGACCCACTCACATTGGGCTGGACCCTACCTCACCAATCACCAATTAAGAACATGTCCTATAGGCTTGCCTACAGCCTGATCTTATGAAGGTATTTTCTCAACTGAAGCTCCCCCATCTCTAATGACTCTGGCTAGTGCCAAGGTGACAGATTTCATGGTTCCCATGCTGTTTCACTCTTGACACTTTAGAACAAGCAATTCCTCCTCCCTAAAACGGTCTTTCCCCTCCACTTACCTGGGTGATCTTTTGCTCAACAGCTCAACTGAAAATAATAAATAAATACCCTCCTCACACTAAAACAGACTTTCTTAGCTTGATGTCTCTAGTTAGATCTAGCAGAGAGTCTAACTGGAAAACACCAGATGTCAACTTCACCTGAATGTAATCAAACCTTTAAGTAGCGTTATCTTTACATCTTAACAGGAAGAAATGTTAGAAGAAAAGAAAAAACAACCACCAAAATTAAAATCAGTTCTACTTTAGTATCAGAATTTAATTAAACCTGTTTCCATTGTATTGAGGATGGAGGTTGGGTTTCTCTTTGTTGTTTTGGTTATCACTGGACATCTGTTTTGGTTTTTTACAGCACTAGTGATGAAAGCTAGTGCCTCATGTGTGTATAGAAGAAAAGCTCTTTACCACTGAGCTACAACCCACACCTGTTTTAGGGTATTTTGGTTTTTTGGTTTTCTTTTTGTTTTTTTGTTTTGTTTTGTTTGTTTTTATTGGTAGTGGTGGTAGATTTTGGCTAGACAGGATATTGCCACATTAACCAACTTGGCCGTTAACTTAAGATCTCCCCCCACCCCCTGAAACTTCAGCCTCCTGAGTAACTAGGATTATAGGACTAAGACTCTGAACCTAGTTTATTTTCACTGTTTCCAGAACCAAGCATGAAAAAACTGTCAGTATTTGTATTGTTTTAATTCCAGAAGGTCTCACTTCCCTTGGAAACCTCTACCAACAGCACTACAGAGAGGAGAGTAGCTATCAGAGGAGTATTTCTCCAGGTAGGACACAAGCTACAAGTTAGATTAAAAAGTAACAGAACTGTTGGTGTGCCTCAGGACCACTTCCTCACATTCTGACAGGTTTGAAAAACATTTCACCACCTTATGAATCCAGAGTAAACTATAATTTTAGTAAAATACCACCTGAAACATTCAGCTTATTCTAGACAAATGTCAAAGCTTAATAGTCATGGAAACAAAGAGGAATATAGCCTCTAATAGGAAAGACATATTCCCAGGATGGCTGTCACTGCGGCATACCCATTAATAGCCAGACGTAAAAAGCACTTTGGCTCGAAGAATTAGATACTATGGCTATTTCTTACAGCTTTAAAGCATCCCAGAAGATCTAGCATCTCTTGAGAAAGAAGTAACAAGTAATCAAGATGCCTCTTCCTTCTGTAGTCAACAAAAGCAGACTCAAAAGGTTAGCATTTCTTCTAGGCTCTGCCCAACAGTTACCTAGCAACAGCCAGGAGCCTGGCTTGCTATAAAAGGACTATTCTCATTCTCTCTCTCCCTCTCTCTCTCTCTCTCCCTTCCTCTTTCTCATGTCTCTCTCTCTCTCTGATACTCTCTATCTCTCTCTGATTCTCTAGTATCTCTCTGTCTCATCTCTGTCTTTCTCTCTCTTTCTCTTTCTGCCTTTCTGTCTCCCTGTCTCTTACCCCCTCTCTGTGTCTCTGTCTCTATGTGTGTCTTTCTGATTCTTCTCTCTCTCTCTCTCTCCCTCTCTCTCTGATTCTGGCTTTCTCTCTGAATTTCTGTGTCTCTCACTCTGTGTCTGTCTCTGACTTTCTCTCTAACTCTGAATTTCTGTTTCTCTGTTGGGCATTGGGCTACACACAGACCACCTGGTTTCCAGTCGAGATTAGATCTTGAACCCCAGGAGAACCTGATGGGTAGTAATTCCTACCTACATGGGACAGCAGGCATTCAACCATGTCTCCTGGAACCCTGGCTCAAGTTGAAGTTACTGCTCCCACAGGCCCCACAAGAGAAGTGTGGCTAGTAGTCACATAGATAATGTCCCAAGTTTCTGACCTTCAGGCTAGACTTCCCCATAGTTACATAGCAACAGTAAAGATAACAGAACACCATAAGAGGGGATGCTTGGCCCCACCTCACTCTTTTACTCCCTTCTCTCCTCATTCTTTCTTTCTCTCTCTCTTACTCTAGCCTTTCTTCTCTCTCTCTCCTTTTCCCCTTTCTCTCCTCTTGGTCATGGCTGCTCTCTCTCTCTCTCTTTCTGCCTTCTCTCCTTTCCTCCTGCCTTTCTACTATAAAGCTCTAAAACCATAGACTGTCTCTGTTCATCAAGGCCCACTGTGCTTACTCTCACCTGCGTGGGAACCTCTCTCCCTCAGCCCTCTCTCCCATAACCCTGGGGTGAAAGGGTGTCACCCTGGGGGCCCCCGGTCGAGAGGCCGCCCCTTGTTCAGCCCCTGTCAAGTGGGGTCAGTGGCTTAGATGCCCACCTGGGGCCGAGTGGAAAGCTTCCGAAGCCCTCCCATGTCTGCCCACCCAGAGCATTGGACAAACTCTGACAGGACATGGGCTATCCTCCCTCTGCCCTCTTCCCCTGCCCCCCTTTTTGTTCCCAACATCTCTCTCTCTCTCTTTCTCTCTCTCTCTCTCTCTCTCTCTCTCTCTCTCTCTACCTCTCTGCAATTCTGTCTGTCTCTCTGTCTCTCTGATTCTCTTGTCTCTCTCTGTGTCTATATCTTTCTGTCTCTGTGTGTGTCTCTCTTCTCTCTCTGTCTCTCTATGCCTCTGTCTCTCTGTCTCCGTCTGTCTTTCTCTCTCCCCTTCTCTGTCCCATCTCTTTCTCTGCCTCTACTCCCTACACAACCCTCCTGCCACAGCATGCCACCGCATTACAAAATACAAATATTAAAGGAGCATCCTTTAACCTGGGAAAATGGTCCCTAACAGGCAAGAGGGAGTTCAACATTTTCCTTCCTGTTTCCTGTGAGCCTTTAAGGTAAACAAATAAAAGTTGATTCAGCCTTTAAAATATACATATATACATATACATACATATAAAATAAAAAGGGAAAGGGGTATAAGATTTGAAGCAGGATGAAAAAGAGGATACAGAACTCTTCAGTTAGACTCTGTTTTAAAAATATTACTCCTTGGATCTATCTTTCACCCTTTCCAGTCTATAGTGATCTCCTACTATTTCAGGTCTTCCAGCTCTGTGCTCGTTATCAATGGCAGGCATCTCAACCCAATAAGTAGACACTTCTTTTAGATAATAATTTTAGCTTCAAGCATTGACCATTCACAATATGGTTTGGAAAGTGACAGATTCTTTGTCCCTTTCTTAAATGTCCTATCCCCTGCCTATGGCTTTGGCTCATATACGTATTCATAGAGCAGCACAGTTTGTTCCAAAGATAAGCGCAACTCTGAAACCCACTCCTATTTACAAAACTCAGGATCAAATCCTTTGACTGCCAGTGATTTATAAAATCTATTTGTTTAACTAAGTCTCAAAATTCAAGGGTTAGCTTTTAAAGTAAATTATTTATTATGTAAAAAAAATGGTATGTAAGTAAAAAGATTACACAATACACCTCAAAACACCACACGTCCTTTGCTCCCTCTTCTGCAATTCTCTGTTGAGTCACTTCGGGTGCTCAACCTGAAGGCCACTCAAGTATAATTACTGTGAAGGTGAATAGTCTTCCCAGATGCAGCAGCGACAAGAGTCCTCTTTTCATGGTTGCACACACGGGTTTTTTCTGTTTGCTCTGGATTTTTCCACAGCTATTAGCATTACTCATCTGGGTTCAGCAGTGTGGATGCCCTTTGCATGTGTTGCAGTCCTGGCCTATTTGTGGATTCCAGACATCAGCTCTGGTAATTAATTCCACTTGAAGTTTCAGCTGGCAACCACCAGCTCAGCACTGCAAAATAATTTGGTATTTTAAACAGAAGAGAGCAGGGACAAAGTAAGATTAGCTGGGCCTCGAGCTTCTGCAACTTGCCAGATGCTTTAAGGAAAACTTGAGAGAGTCTTCAGGGACACTCTAATTGACTGTGCATTTTAAAGGGCTTGTGTCTCCTTACCGCATGTCCTGATTTCTGCCTCCAGCAGACCTTGTGGTCCAAGTTAGGCGGCAGTTCCTTGACTCTTTCTCCATCTGCAGTTCACACTGCAGCTAATTTGCAATCAACAGCAAGAATTCCTACAGGCAAACATGGAGACTAAGAGGTGATCTGTTGATAGGGAAATGAATTTACTGACATTGCCTGTTTCTATCTACAAGGAGAAAGGGGGAGACACTCTCCAGGAGAACAGCATCATCAAAAAAAAATTTGAAATGAGGATGTTCTGAATATCTTTATAGAAAAGCAGTACAAATTAAAAGAACAAGAAATTAACTCCCTGGCAATGGGCAAAGGGACACCTTGGTGGTGATGATGTTCTTACATCAGTCAGGGGCAGAGCAAATGGCAGTCCTTTGTTGATCCTAGCTCGATGCCTGGCTTGGTGCGCAAAGCTGTCTTATGCCTAGGACTTATAAAACCCAAATCAAATCAAATCCAAGCAGTGAAGCATGAAAGGAAGAAGACATACAGAGACCAGCAGACTGCCATGCCACCCATTGACCTGCCCGCTCCAGCACATGGCACAGGCAAGCCATAGACAGAGACCAGCAGACTGCCACGCCACCCATTGACCTGCCCGCTCCAGCACATAGCACGGGCAAGCCATAGACAGAGACCAGCAGACTGCCACGCCACCCATTGACCTGCCCACTCCAGCACATAGCACGGGTAAGCCATAGACACCAACTTGTCACCAAGCCACACAACATGGATGGAAGACACAGGCATGCCCTGTGCCCCACAGCAAAAATAGACCTTAGATACACAGAACCATACCTACCACCACACTGAGCAGCACAGGAGAAAAAAACAGACACATGCCTTCTGACCACCATGTCACAGACCTACCATCCGGTGCACTGTACAGACGGGCCATAGACAACCAGGGACCTGCCAGCCTTGTGGCCGGCCTACAGCAGGAGCTACCACAGTGTGCAAGTACGTGCTGGTCAGATGGTAGAGAAAGAGAAGTGGGGCAGCTTGAGCAGTATGAAGAGAAATGGAACTGGAGACTTGAGGGTGGAGAGGAGAGGCCTGTTGTGGGTGGCCAGCCCTGCCACTCAAGGTGAAATCCAAGCCTGAGCTGCCACAGAGGGTCATGTCTGAGTCTGAGTCTGAGGCTTCCCAGCAGCAACAGGGATCAGTGTTGATGTTCGTGGCTCATCTTCCCACTAGAGAACATGTTGATGCCTCTGGCTGGAACACCTGCCAGGGAGCACATGGGTGTCCAGCAACTTCGTGTAACTGGGCTTGACCCCTCACTAGATGTGACCCTCTGGAGATTTGTCCCCAGTGGAAGCACTCAGGAGAGCTGGCCCTGCAACTCACCCAGGCAGCTTAGATAAGCTGCTCCTGGAGGCAAGGTGTGTGTGTGAGCTGGCCCTGAGGTTGTGAGTGTAGGAAACCGGACCTTGCCACCCATCCACCATGGGGTGGCAAGGGCACAAAGGTGGCAATCCCTCTCCCACCCCTCACTACCTCAATTAGCTAGGAATGCTGTCCACAAAGTCATGAGCCTGTGAGAACTAGCTCTGCCCCTCACCAGCTGCAGCACTCAAGAAAGCAGGCCCTAGGCCTCATCTGGGCAGCATAGTAGAGCTCAGCCTGGTTGAGCGGTCACAAGTGAGCCAGCCCAAGGATGAGAGTACAGAAAAGCTGGCCCTGCCACTCAACGGCCATGAGGTAGCATGTGTGCCAAGACGATGTCCTCCCCACACCTTTGTCCCTCATTAAGGGAAGTCTTGAGAACTGGCCTTGGGGTCATGACAGCCCGGAGAGCTGTCCCCACCCCTCACAGGATGCAGTACTTAGGAGAGTAGGGCCGCACCTTGAAGGGAAGACTCTGGAGGAATGGGAACTGTTGAGCCTGCCCTGAGAGTGTAAGAGCAAGAGAGCTGACCCTGCCTTCTGCTTGTACAGCATCGGGCAGCTCAGCTGGAGCAGTGCTGGAGAGCTTGTCCAAATGGTTCAGATAAGGGAGAGTTGGCTTGCTGAGCAGCTTAGCTACTACCCAGGCCCAGATCCAGAGCTCTAAGTTGGCCCATCCCAAAATTAATACCATCTGCCAGAGATAGGGATGCATGAAAGGGACAGTCTGGCTGTTCCAAAGTTGCAGGATCACCATGACACAGGGGAACAACAGAATAACCAGGAAAAGTCCCATGAGGATCCAATATTGATGGTGTCACAGATGCCAGAGATCTCAAACCAAACCACTGGTTCATTAAAATGAACATTTGCAAGTGGAGATATGTGGGCAGAGGGATCTATTGTAGGATACACTGAGACACACTACAGTTGCCACTATGAGAAGTTCTCTATGTTTCATTTCTGCTGGTTGTTCATGGTGTGTGTGTGTGTTTTATTGGGCTGAGGGAGGTTGCAAGGGGAAGGAGTGGCTATGAAGGGATGAAGAAATGAACAGGACTGAGGTAGATAAGATGAAACTTACAAAGAAGCAAAAAAAAAATAGTTTAAAAAATAAGAAAAGACTCGACTTGATGGGAAATTGACTTAGCTGTCAAATTTGGCTTTTCTAAGTAGATGTCAGGTTTTGGATGTATTAGGTCAAAGAAAGCTGCATCTGTGTCTGCAACATAGCTAATTGCTTACCACACATCCCTGAACTCTGTGTTTTCATCTGAGATGATTATGCCAGAAAACCGTCAGCCAGCTGCTTTGGTGTGCTGGGGAAATAAGACACCCCAAGGTTTTCAGTTCCTTTGTTTTGGTCCTAATTTACTCAGTAATTATCTCCTAATTTATGTCTACACCAAAACCTGTATCTCCTCCTAAGTGACCTCCATGATAACTGTCCTGCTTATGACACACTCTTTTTTTTTTTTTCTTAAGTTTGAGGACAAGTCTGAGCCTTGTCAGAAATGCATCTGTGGTTTCTCACCATTCTTAGAATGAAACCCAAGCTGACAATATTCTCAGAAGCAATCAGGACCAGACCTGACTGTAGCTCTGAATGCAGCCAGCTGATCATCTGTCTCTGGGCCTCTCCTCTGCAGTGCTCTTTTCTGTGTTAGATTCACTGCTTCCCTCACTAGAGGCTCAACTGTGCCCTTCTACACTTCTGCCTTAACACTAAACGATTATCAGCATTTTCAAGAAAGGAGGCAGCACACCCTAATTGTAAACTTGAGTCTAGTCTCCACCACTTAGAAATTTCATATCTGGTACCCTGGTGGCTCTGGATCTCCCTTAAAGCATTGACTGAGTCCGAAAACTATGTACTCACTAGTAGAATGGAAACTCTTGAATATACCTTATTCTCAGCAATTCAAGAAACCTTCTCCAAAATTGACTTTATAATCAGGCACAAAGCCAGCCTCACCAGATACAAGGAAATAACCCCTTGCATTTTATCAGGTCACCAAGGACTAAGGCTGAACGTCAACAACAGAAACAGCAGAAAGCCCACATACTCATAGAAACTGAACCACTCTACTCAATAATAACTTGGTTCGGGAAGGAATTAAAGACTTTCTAGACTTCAATGAAAATGAAGGTACAACATGCCCAAACTTATTGAACACAATAAAAGCAGCACCAACAGGAAATTTCATAGCACCAAGTGCCTCCTAAAAGATAAAATTCTTGCAAACTCAATCAAAGAACACATCAGAAACACCATTAACCATGATCAAGTAAGCTTCATCCCAGAGATGCAGGGATGATTCAATGTATGAAGATCCATCAATGAAATCCACTGGATTAACAAACTGAAAGAAAAAAAATCACATGGTCACCTTATGTGATTCTAAAAAAAAAAAAATCCTTCAACCAAATCTGTCTTAGTTATGGTTTTACTGCTGTGAACAGACACTATGGCCAAGGCAACTTTTATAAGGGCAACAGTTAATTGGGGCTGACTTACAGGTTCAGAGATTCAATCCATAATCATCAAGGTGGGGGCAGGCAGCATCCAGGAAGGCATGGTGCAGGCAGAGCTGAGAGTTCTTCTTCTTCATCTGAAGGCTGCTAATGGAAAACTGACTTCCAGGCAGCTATGATGAGGGTCTTAAAGCCCACACCCACAGTGACACACCTACTCCAAAAAGGCCATACCTACTCTAACAGGGCCACACACGTTCTAGTAGTGCCACTCCCTGGGCTGAACATACACAAACCATCACAAAATCCAATACTCTTTCATGTTAAAAGGCTTGGAGGAATCAGGGATTCAAGGCACACACCAAAACAAAATAAAAGCAATATACAGCAGGTCAATAGCCAACATCAAATTAAATGGAAAGAAATTGAAAGCAATCCCACTAAAATCAGAGACAACACAAGGCTGCCCACTCTCTCCCTAGCTATTCAATATAGTACTTGAAAATCTAGCTAGATGAATAAGACAACAAAAGGAAATCAAGGAGCCGGGCGTGGTGGCGCACGCCTTTAATCCCAGCACTCGGGAGGCAGAGGCAGGCGGATTTCTGAGTTCAAGGCCAGCCTGGTCTACAGAGTGAGTTCCAGGACAGCCAGGGCTATACAGAGAAACCCTGTCTCGAAAAAACCAAAAAAAAAAAAAAAAGGAAATCAAGGGTATGATATGATAGTGTACATAAATTCAGAGACTTCATACAATGGATAAACAACTTCAGCAAAGTAGCTGGATATAAAATTAACTCAAAGAAACCAATAGCCCTCTTTTATACAAATGATAAACAAGCAACAAGAAGAAAAAATTAAGGAAACAACAACCTTTACAATACCTACACTTAAGGAAAAATATCTTGTGTAACTCTGACCAAGCAAGTGAAAGATCTATATAACAAGACCTTCAAGTCCCTGAAGAAAGAAATTAAATAAGATATCAGAAGATGGAAATATCTCCCAGGCTCATGGTCAGTAGGATTACCATAATGAAAATGGCCATCTTACCAAAAGCAATCTACAGATTCAATGCAATCCCTATCAAAATTTCAACACAATTTTTTAACATACCTTGAAAGAGCAAGTGTCAACTTCATATAGAAAAACAAACAAACAAACAAAAAAAAAAAAACAGGATAGCTTAAACTATCCTGAATAATAAAATCACTTCTAGAGGAATCCCCATCCCTGATCTCAAGATGAACTACAGAGTAATAGTAATAAAAAGTGTCCTGACCTGCAGAAAGGTGAACGAGGACAGGGGAATCACCTGGAAGAAAACAGGGGGACAAGGAACACAAAGAACAGACAGCAAGTCAAAAAACACTGACCAAGCTGACAAATTTTATTTTTCCCAGGCAGTTTTTATACCCACAGAAGCAGGATATGGGGAGAGGGATGATGTAGAATCACTTTGCTCGGGGAATGCACCTGTTCCCAAAAGCAGGATATTGGCTAGGTGAAAAGTTCAGCAGGAGGAACAGAACAGAGAAGGTTGCTAGGTACCTATCCACAAGATCTATGCTATTTGTTCTTAACTGGGGGTAGTACTTTCCCACAGAAGTCTCAACTTTTCCCACAGAAATCTCAACTAATCTAGACTTTTCCACTAAGGCCAAGACTTTGTAAGTAAGCACTTATGGCTGACAAGGCAGTTAACTTCACACAGGGTCATTCCCAACATCTCCCCCTTCTTTTTAGTATAGAAAGACTGTGGCAATTTTATTCTTTGCTAAAATAGGAATAGAGGCCTAACCTACAGTGACTAAAGGGGACCTTGTAATGGCTCCAGTCCTCCTGGTGTTGTCCAGTGAGGCATGGGGGCCATACCCATCCTGATGTCTTTTTCCTGGAGAGGGGATAGTTTGGACATCAACCCCTATGCAGTCAGGCTTGTCCCTCAGGGAACCCAGAAAGATGTTTTTAGTTTTTGTTTTATATTCCCTTGCAGTGCTTTGCCTCACAGCCCAAGCAAGAACTTAGTTCACCAGTCAAAGGGGGTTCTGGGTGGCCCCTCTCTACTTGGTCCTAGGGTGGGAGTCCCCTTTCTTAGGTTGGGTGTAAATGACCTTTGGGAACACCCTGGAGGGGATATCAACCCTGTATGAGTCTCTTGGCTATCTAAGATTTGCTGCCAAATCATCTATCTGAAGTTTCAATAAGTTGGTAAGTCTGTTAAAGGCCCAAGGACCAAAAGAAATAAGCAAAACCAACCAAACTAGTGGTCCCAAAATGG
>CACVCL010034647.1:0-26284 GCA_902729485.2 Mus minutoides
ATCAGAGCTGATTCTCTCCTTCCACCAAGTGGATCTCAGGGACTCAACTCAGCCATTAGACTTGGCAGCAGGTGCCTTTACCAGCTGGGATATCCTGATGGCCACCATTTTTGTGCATCAGGTGTGGTTGCCAAACACAAATGCTGCCGATGTGTAAGTAAAGAGCCACTCACATAAGGTATGCACTAATAAAAATTTAATATCATAAAACAAATCAGAAAACAGCAATTTTTAAACCATTCACAATTAAAGTGGAAAGACACAAAATTATAAGGCAGCCATCCATGGAATGAGTTTATGTGTACAAAGGATCCAGAAAAGGGGACATTTAAAAATCACTGTTTAGGCCACCAAACCGGGGGAATCGTGGTGTCACCATCCCATTAGAGTCCCAGTTTACAGGAAGACACACGAGACAAAGAGCAAAGCGAGTCTCTGTGCTTAGCTACTGTGGGGGACTGAGCACATGTAAAGAAGTCCTACATGTCTGCTGGTCCTTTCCCTCCGGCCCTCATCTTCAGGTCTCCTGAGCTGAACTTCGATGTCTCAAGTAGAAAAGGGTTGCAGTTGTATAATATCTCAACCAGTGTTCTTCAGGGGTGAGTCCACTCTGCACTGAACAGAAGTCTGCCGCAAGGACTCTCTTGCCAAATGACTGTCTGTGACGCAATGGTCTGAGGCTCTGGCCCAAAGACAGGAGGGTCTTAGCGGCTTGTGCTATTGACATACAGTCCCATGTTCAGAACTTCACTAGCATGAGGGGCAAGGCAAGCAACACTCTGACACTGCTATGTCTCTCCTATCTCTGAAAAAGAGAACCAGCCAGTTCTATTTTCCCTTTCTATAAGAACAGACCCTCCCTTTCTTCTGATGATCCAACCCCCAGGACAGCAGAATTGGACTGAGGTGAAGCAGGGGAGAGAACACTATCTCACTGGGTAGTACCGTTCCAACTGCTGGCATGTCCAGGCCAGGAAGTCCGCTTGTAAGGATGCAAGCTGGCAAAAGCACACACAGAAAGCAGAGTCAAGTGGGACATCACTGCCCCACTGACTTAGAGACTGGCAACACTGGGAGCTGGGGAGGGGAGCGTGCTCCGAATCTGAAGACCATCTAGATTCTGGGAGAAAGGGACTCCAATCCCAATTAAGACTGCTTTGGTCATGAGGAAGGAGGGCCCATGCTTTTCATCAATTGCTTCTTTGGTAGCCCATAATTCCACTTGTAATTGTGGCAGCAGCTTAAGTATCACCAATATGTTCAAATGTGTTTGCACATTAAGGCATCCACACCTCCAGAAGGAGTTTTAAGGAGGAAGAAAACGGAACTGAAACATGTTGTGAAGTGACCAAGGTGGCTTCTCTGGGGGCACTGCCTGCCACGTGAGCACCCCACATACACACTAACAGAGGCCTCTGCATGGTTCCTGCTGCCTCTAATGCATTTGAGCCCTATTAAGAGTCACATGGCTATCTGAGCCTGCTGGGCAGGGAAGGGACGCACTGTCCCCAGGCAATAGCTCCCGGCCTGGAAAGGCCCCAGATTTGGAAAGTTCACTACCACTGAGGCCCAGAGGGGAAGGCAGATTTGGAAGTTTGATGGCTCAGTCCTTGCCAGAGTCCAAGACACTACCCAACATGATATTCTGGCCAAACTTAGAGTGAGATGGCAAGGCACTGCTGAACGAAAGAGGCTCTGGCCAGCACAACATCTCTGACCACTGCACGGAGCAAGATGACAGAAGCTACGTCTACCCAAATCAAACCAGACCCAGGGAACTTCTAGAGAGATCAAGACACCTGTACTTTGGAAGGACTAGATGAGCCCAAACCTCTTTGAGTCACCTGTTTGTGCCTAATCACAAGAGTCACCCACACCCCATACTGTACACATTAACACTTTAGCGTGGGATGCAATGGTCACCAGCTCCACACAGAACTGCATCCCATTTCTGCTTTCTTCACTACAGCCAGCAGAGGGCGCACATGTTTAATCCCATAACTGCTGTCTGACCTAGTGACAATTTAGGAGAGAAAGAAAGAAAACTACAGGCATGCTGGCATAGATGTCATAGAAAAATACCAATGACTGCACTCACTGATCTGAAGAAACTAGTCTTGGCTCCCTCTTTATGTAAAGTGTTTCTGAAATGGTACAGAAAATATAAATACAGTATTATACACTTATCTGACTAGGATTTATTCAGATTTTGGCAAACATGGAAGAATTACCTTTGTTGAATACTTTTGCTGTCTCAATTGCTTAAATTATCAGAGTACAGCTGGGCAGTGGTGGCCCATGCCTTTAATCCCAGCACTCAGGAGGCAGAGGCAGGCGGATTTCTGAGTTCGAGGCCAGCCTGGTCTACAAAGTGAGTTCCAGGACAGCCAGGACTATACAGAGAAACCCTGTCTCGAAAAACCAAAAAAAAAAAAAAAAAAAAAAAAAAAAAAAAAATCAGAGTACTAGTGACTGTGTCAACTCACACCAGGAGGTGCAGTTTTGAGGGTGTAATAAGGTTGTATTCGACACAAAGGTAACTTAGTTGCAGGAAATGAAGAACAGACAGTGCTGTCTTCATCATCATGGTTCAAGTGGTGAGAATCCACCTCACACAAGGACTGCCATCACCAGGAGCAGTCGTAGTACACAATGGGGGCAGGGAGAGTGCAGGGAAGAGCGGGATGCAGACATGATTGCAAGAAGAGGGAGACCAGCCAGCAGGGGATACTCCCCTCTGATACAGCCCTACCGTCTCCTGCACAGGAGCTAAGGAGCAGGAAGAAGCGCTCTCCACCCTGGGCAAGGGCTCAGCCAGAGGGACTGCTGGCTGCTAAAAGAAATACTTAGAACAGCAGTTCTCAACCTGTGAGTCACGACACCCGAAGGGGTGGCATATCAGACATCCTGTTATCAGACATTTATATTATAATTCATAACAGTAGCAAAATTACAGTTATGAAGTAGCAACAAAATAATTTTATGGTTGGGAGGGCACCAGAACGTGAGGAACTGTGTTAAAGGAATGCAGCGTTCAGAGGGTTGAGAACCACCGACTTAGAAGAAAAGGTCAACATACTTTGTAATAGTGTTACTTTTTAAAATGATTACTACAGATGTCAGTAACTATCCAAATTCCCAGAAAAATTAACATCCCTTAATTTCACTGTGATCATACTGTTCTTGATGGAAACCCTGTGCCTGAACAGAATCTGGCTACTAAGCGTGTGCTGTAGACAAGTATTCTGCAAAGGACACTTTTCTTTAAAAAAAAAAAATGCTCTATGATAACAGACCCCTCTTGAAAGCCAGTCCCTCGGAAGGAAGGGCAGGCTTTATTTAGGGAGGCACGTGCAAAGGAGTTGTTGAAGACTCTAAACACTCCCTTCGATGGATGTTTCTTTTGGGTTCAGTTCAGCTTATGCCTCCTGCCCTTATTTTCCTTATTCTAATCTCAAATTAGTTGCCATCATCTTTAGCATCTAAGGGATGGGTGTCCCCCCTTCTCTCATGGCACGTGGCACAGATGCTAAAGTACTAGTCTCACATGGTGAGAACCATGGTAAAATCAATGGGTAGAGTGGCAGAGCCTCAAAACGAAGGGGAAAACTTTAGCTTAATTACAGAACACTGCAGTTTCATAATTACTATTTCACTGTATGAAGTTCTCCACTTTTCTTTAAAACTAAATTCCATCTTCCCTGAGAATAGGGTTAAGAGAAACATCAAAACTCAATATCTCAAAGTCCTTTTAAAAGACAACACAAAGTCTTTGTCTAATTCTGATGTTCCTGCTGTACGCTGTTCCACTTCTCCACAATTGACTCTCATCTCCCTCGGACTCTAGGAACACGGGTGGAGATGAGCGAGGTGAGACAAGACACTGAGGAAGTGAGGAGCGTCACACGCTTGCTCTTCTTCCCAGATGGCAACGGCTGTGGACTGAGGCTGGAACCTGAATGATTAATGCTGGTGTCCTATTGACAGGATGAGCGGGATGAGGCAACCCAGAACCAGGGCTGCTACCTCAAGGCGGCTGAGGCCTCTCCCTCCAGTGGTGTCAGGTTTGTGGCTGTGCCCCATTCCACCCACCTCAGGGAGGACATGGACGGTGGCAACATAAAGAAATGTCCCGGCAGAGAAAAGCATGGCCACTCCAGTGGCATTGACCTCTGAAAGGGCTTCTTTACTGCTCTGTGAATTAGAAGAGATTAGAATTAGAATTAAAACAAGTCATATCAAAGTTAGAGACAGGAAGATGTCCCAACTAAATCTGAATATTTACACCTGGTGCTACTTGGTACATGGATACATCTTGAGATTGGAAATTCTGTCATTTATGGGGGAGGTCTTAAATAAAGGTTTAAGAAGACCAGTGACACATATAATCACAACTTAAAAATTTATTTGAAATTCACAATGTTTATTATACAGATACTATGATTTGAGAAAATAATGAAATAATAAAATCAAGCTAATTAACATATTTATTACTTCAAATGTCCATGATTTGCAAGGATAACATTTATCCTTAGATTTTGAAACGGAAGCTTTATTCCCTAGAGTTGCTTTTCAAAGCAGCTTTCAGGCACTGCCTAGGAGGCCTCACTTGCATCTCTAAGATGGAATCTCAGAATTTTAGGCATCAGTTCATTTGTTCTATTATTTAACCAGTGTCCTCTGTGTTACCAAGCCAGGGACTTGAGACATAGACTGCCCACGATGCAATAGAGGCAGCCGTCTCTTAATTTGAGGCCAGCCTGGTCTACATTGTGAATTCCGGGACAGTCAGAGCTACACAGAAAGACCCTGTCTCGAAAAAAATAAAACAAAAAAGATGCAATAGCTACCTTCATAGCACTAAAATATATCTCATTCCCTAATCTGGGTTTTACTGGTTTTGATTATTTAAGACAGAGTCTCATCGTGAAACCTGTGCTTGAGCTCTGGACTCTCCTGCCTCAGCCTTCCAGTGCTGAGATTACAGTATGCCATCATACCTGTCATCAGTTACTAATCTTTATACAACTAGTCACAGCCTTTCTATTAAAGAGTAGACCCGGGGGCCAAGGCAACTAGCTAAAACCTCACAGACTTTCCCAGACACAGCATATCACTCAATGCTTCCAGAATTATCAGGAGTTTTCTTCATGAAAAGTTCTAAAGCACAGCAGTCAGCCAAGTGATGGTGTCATGTGATTTTTAAAGGAACTATATCAGGTGGGGAGATGGCAGAGTATTTGCCCAGCATATGCAAGACCCTGGGCTTAATCCTTAGCATCAAAAGCAGGTGTGCATGTGGGGATAGCCTATAAAGAACTACCCACTGCTCTTAAGGCAAAGGGCCCTGTGTAAGACTCATTTGTTAGACTCAACAACCAACAGACCCTGATTAACAGAATCTTACTCGTTAACCATTTCATTATCTATATATCATGTCTTAAATCTTTCCCTTTCCTTCCTTTTTATTTTTTTAAATGAGAAAAGAACAGAAAGGAAAAAAGGGAAGAAAGAAAAAGTGGTCTGGGGATATAGCGGTCTGGTAGAGTGCTGCAAAGAGATGTGGGAGGCCCTGGGTTCATTCCCACTATCCAGCCAACCAACAGAAAACCAGAAGAGTCAATATTCCTTTTAACACATTTATTGTTTTACATGATGATGAATCAGTGACCTTCTGAGGAAGCATGGCTAGTCCTGGCTAGGCTGATGCTAAGATTTCCCCATAGATTCTACTCACTGACTTTAGGTAAACTAGGAAGGGTGGTTGCTGTGGACAGAATTCTAAGGTTTGAAAATGGGAGCATGTGAGCTCTAAGCTGAAGACTGACACCTCACGTCTGAAGCTATGCTCAGGTGTAAAGAGCTAAGAGAAACGGAATCGCAGCTGCCTACAGCCATCTTTGCTCCAGTCTGGAGGCCCCTGAATGGCCTGTCTTGCATGCTTCCCATGTCTGCACTAAATGTTGGGAGGTGGGGCTGGAGAGAGAGCTCAGGGGTTAAAAGCACCAACTACTCTTCCAGAGGACCTAGGTTCAATTCCCAGCACCTGCATGGCAGCTCACAACTGTCTGTAGCTCCAGTTCCAGGGGATCTGGCACCCTCACACATCATGCATGCAGGCAAAACACCAATGCACATGAAATAAAAATGAATTAAAATTTTTGGATGATTCTAACCAACTGTTATCTGCTAAACAAAATGAGCATGACTGGTTAAATGATACTATCTTAAACACTGAAATGCTAATATATATATATATATATATATATATATATATATATATATATATATATAGTAGCATATATATATATATGCAAATATTCTTAGAACTGATACTCAATTTATATGAATATTAAAGTCATAAAAAGGACAAACTTGAAATTAAGACACTTATTTTATACAGATTTTTACTTTCAATTTTTGTCATGATTTGAGAACACTGTCCATGAAAACTTCAACCTAAGATACCTGACCAGCTTTATTGAGCCTTTTGATATTGTGACAGAATGTTGTGACATACATAGACAAGATAACTGAGTTGCCAATAAAATAACATAAGAAATAAAAAAATTGTGTCCTGTTTTAGTAAATTTATGATTTTGTGTTGGGTCACATTCCTAGCTCTCAGCCCTACACAGCTCCCAGGCTGCAGGCTGAGCCTGGGAGAGAACTGGACACATACAGGACTGCACAGTGAGGGACGCTCACACTTACCTTACTTAATCCTAAGTATGTCAGCATGGACATGGCTGGTGCTGCCAATGCAAAGACCAGCAAGTGCTTTCTGATTCGATTCCGCTCCAGGCCAGCATGCATCAGGAAGGAAACCAGCCCAAATGCTGCTGGAGCCTGGAAATGACAAAGTAGCCCCTTTATCACTTGACAAGCAGGGCTTGCTTCCGCGTCAAGAAATGCACGTGATGTTATCTGAATATGAGAAACCCAGGCATCCCATCAAGAGTAAGCTTGCCTTTTAAGAACCAATGTTCTCACAAGAAGACCCTACATGTGTCTGTAGACTTGTTTAGCAAGTACTTTTACCCATGGAGCCGTCTAGTCAGCTATGTGAACAAAATTGTACAAAAAAACAGAAATTGAGGGTTGAGAGATTTGGCTGTTCAGCAGCTGGGAGGACTGGCTGCTTGCTCTTCCAGAAGCCCTGGGTTCAATTCCTAACAACCACATGGTGGCTCACAACCAACCATCTATAATGAGACTCTGTTCCCTCTTCTGGCATGCAGGAGTACATGCAGACAGAGCACTCATAGATATAAAATACATAAATAAATAAATCTTTAGAAAAATAGAAATCAGTAAGCATTCAGCCATTTGTGCATATGATACAAAAAAAATAAAGCCGTTCCAATGAGTTGAAGAAAATAGTAGCAAAAATGAAAGCACTGAACATACATATTTAATTATCCTAAATGGAGAGCAATTGAAAATTTTAAAAAGGGGGTTGTGGTGGCTATCAGATGCTACAATGGGTCAAGGTGTTTGCTCTGCAAGACTTGGGACCCGAGTTCAAACCCCAGGACTCAGGTAAAGGTAAAACAAGGGAATCAATTTCACACAGCTGTTCTCTGATTTTTATCATGTTAACGGTGGCATGTGTGTGCTCATGTGCACACACATATAATAAATATACTTTTAAAGCTAAAAAGATACCACATTTCAGAAATGCATTGAAGATCAAGACAAATTTTAATTACAAATATGTTCAATATCCAATCTTGGCTTACCTTGTGTAGCATTATTGCCACGAACACAATTAACTGGACACTAGTCTGTGAAGTAGAGGCTGCTGCTCCCAAAGCCACACCATCAGCTAAAATGGGAGACAAGAAAATAAGATGCTATGAAAGGAGGTCGTGCTGGGCTGATGAATGCGCTTCAAAGCTAGGCATAGTTTGACTTGGATCTGGGCAAGCTATTCAACCTCAATGAACTTCACAATCACTTTCAGGATGGGGTCAATAAACTGGATGGTGATAGACACACCTTTAATTTTAGCCCTCGGGAAGCAGAGGCAGGCAGACCTCTGGTTTGAGGCCATCCTGGTCTACAGAGTGAGTTACAAGATAGCTAGGGCTACACAGAGAAATCCTGTCTGGAAAAGCCAAGAAAAAAAAAGGTGTGGTCAATAAAATGTACATTCTTAGGGGTTCGTGAGTGGTAAAAATAAAAGAATTGATGCAGCCTGGTCTACAAAGTGAGTTCCAGGACAGCCAGGGCACACAGAGAAACCCTGTCTCGAAAAACCAAAAAAAAAAAAAAAAAAGAATAGATGCATAGAGCTTAGTATCTGTCCCCAAGTCACCCATAAGTTAGCTGTCTTTATTGCTAAAAAAAATATGAAATACAAACATCCATCGATGACCCAAGTTGAAATAAGACTGTGCTAACGAAGAATTTCAAAGGACATATCTTTCTGTCTTCAAGGATTGAGGCTTCAATACAGATGACTCATACAAGATGGGGACTCTCTTAGTTTCAGTTACTATGCTGTGATGAAACACTGTAACCAAAGCAAGTTGGGGAGGAAAGGGTTTATCCAGCTTAGACTTCCATGTCACTGTTCATCACTGAAGGAAGTGAGGACAGGAACTCATACAGGGCAGGAGCAGACGCTGAGGTCATGGAGGGATGCTGTTTATTGGCTTGCTTCTCCAGGCTTGCTCAGCCTGCTTTCTTCTAAAACCCAGGACCACCAACCCAGGGATGCTACCACCCACCAGGGGCTGGGGCTGGGCCCTCCCACATCAGTCACTCATTAAGAAAATGTCCTACAGCTGGATCCTTTACAGGTATTTTCTCCATTGAGGTTTCCTCCTTTCAGATAACTCTAGCTTGCATTTAAGTTGACATAAAAAGGTCAAGAGAGGGGCTGGCGAGATGGCTCAGCAGGTAAGAGCACTGACTGCTCTTCCAAAGGTCCTGAGGTCAAATCCCAACAACCACATGGTGCCTCACAACCACCCATAATGAGAACTGATGCCCTCTTCTGGTGTGTCTGAAGACAGCAACAGTGTACTAACTTATAAATAAATCTTTGGGCCTGAGCGAACGGGGCCAACCGAAGTGAGCAGAGGTCCTAAATTCAATTCCCAACAACCACATGAAGGCTCACAACCACCTGGACAGCTATACTGTTCTCATATACATAAAATAAATAATAAACCTTAAAAAAAAAAAAAGGTCTGGCCCATGTGGCTGGGCACTATAGCCCTATATATTAAAAATTCAAAATAATCTTGTGTGCAGTACTACCAAGAAAGATATCTACAGACACACATGTAGGGTCTTCTTGTGAGAACACTGGTTCTTAAAAGGCAAGCTTACTCTTGATGGGATGCCTGGGTTTCTCATATTCAGATAACATCACGTGCATAACTAGACGGCTCCATGGGTAAAAGTACTTGCTGGGCACTATAACCCACGGGATGAATGGGTATGTTGGAACAGTCTAGAAATGGAGCCGTGTGAGAAGAATTCTGACTGCTTGTGAGATCACTCCAAAAAAACAATTCTTATGACCCCAGTTTCTTCAAAACATAGACTTGTTCTCAGAACGTGTTGTAGTGGATAGGAGTGAGTTTACTTCAGAGAACTCATTATTGTATGCTGATGTTATTCAATTAAATGTTTTCCTTTACATATCTTTATGGACATGTTTTTGCCATGTGTGGCTTGTCCGTGTGATTATATATAGCCTGAACTCATGAGGACTTTACTCAGGTGACCTATCTTTCTTTTTTTTTTTTTTTTTTGGTTTTTTGAGACAGGGTTTCTCTGTGTAGCCCTGGCTGTCCTCGAACTCAGAAATCCACCTGCCTCTGCCTTCCGAGTGCTGAGATTAAAGGTCAGGTGACCTTTCTTAATCCTCAAGTATAAATCGTCTGGGGCTCTGAATAAAGTTGGCTATTGCGTGACCCTTCAGTCCACCTCATTTACTGGCTCCCTTCCCCCAGGTCCCACAGCCTCTAGTGCAGTGATACAGGTGATTTTGTTAGAAAGCAGAAACCAGCAGGTTAGGAGTGAGCTACTTTTCACATACCTTTATTTGGACCTGACAGAATTCTACCTACCATCAGGTCTAGGTTTGGGTTATGGTGCTAAAGCAAATCCCATCAGCCACACTGAGTCTTCCGGTCACTGCCTGAGCCTACACTGGCAGCTGTTTGGTGCTGATGTGTGCAGGCTCTTTTCCAGACAGATCTTAGGGTAGAGGTCAGCAAGCTCCTTAAAGCCCAGACAGGAAATATTTGAGCTTTGTCAGTTACTTGGTCTCTTGTAACTACTTAACTCTGTCATTACTGTACCAAACAAGCCACAGGTGATATATAACACGTGGGCATAGCTGTCTTTCAGAACAGCACTATCACTCCATGCCATAGTTTCCCAGTGACATCAAAGATCTTTCTGTTTGGCAGTGCTGAGGATTGAACACAGGCCTTTCACACACTCAACAGATGTTTAGTCATTGAGCTATAGCCCCAGGCTTTTTTGGACAGGGTCTAGATATGTAGCTCAGGCTAAAATTAAGTAGTCAAGTTGGCCTTGAACTCAGGATCCTACTGCCTCTACCTCCTGAGTGCTTGGAGTACAGGTGTATGCTACCATGCCTAGCTTACACTCTGTGTTTAGGTATTAAAAATATAGAACATCGTGGTGGCACACGCCTTTAATCCCAGCACTCGGGAGGCAGAGGCAGGCGGATTTCTGGGTTCGAGGCCAGCCTGGTCTACAAAGTGAGTTCCAGGACAGCCAGGGCTACACAGAGAAACCCTGTCTCGAAAAACAAAACAAAAAAAAAAAAAAAAAAAACAAACAAAAAAAAAATATATATATATATATATATATATATATATATATATATACACATATATATATATATATATACACACACATATATATATATACACACATATATATATACACATATATATATATACACATATATATATGTATATATACATATATACATATATATATGTATATATATATAAAACACATTCTTAGCTTGTAAGCTCAATGCAGAATATGCCAGGGCTTGTGCTATACAGCTAGAGGGCTCTGTTCAACAACCCTTGCCCAAGAGCGTTCAGTGTGGAGTCTTCTCTGTGAGGTTAGGAGAGTTCACTGCAATGCTGACTTACCTGCAGCATGGACGACTAGCCCCAGTGTGGTGGTGATTTTGGAACTACTGGGCCTTGCTGTTTCTGGATCTACAGAGAATGAGAAGGAATATCACTAAGTAGTATGACATAAAAGGAAAAGCATCACCTGTCTGAAGATGGTCCAATTTGTATGATCATTGTTTTTTTAGAGCTGGAGTCTCACTGGGCACCCCTAGCTGGCCTTGAACTCCAAATCCACATATCGGCTTCCCAAGCACTGGGATTGAGGCTGTGTAACACCGAATCCAGCTATCTACAGATTCTGAAAACTCAGACTCTGAACGGCTTTCCTCGCTGTTCTCTTCTCTTCAATGCTCTCCTGTACTAAAGAGGTGGGTGTGAGGGAACTCTTGCCTGGGCTTCCCTGCATAGCTCTGAAATGCATAAGCCCAACTGCCTGGACTTCCTCAGTCTGCAGAAAGTGCTCTATGGGCTCTGGTTACTTCTAACTCCTGCAACTGTTTGCATGCAACCTCGGTCATATTTTCCCTTCTCCATTATGCAGCTATTTTCACCAATTTAAACCCAAGTTACAACAGTTTCCCACTGCTTTGCTCACTTTCCCCAAATCTCCTCAGCCGGAAGTGTTACGGGCATCTTTAAAAGGCACCACCCAGGGCTGGTGAGATGGCTCAGCGGGTAAGAGCACCCGACTGCTCTTCCCAAGGTGATGAGCTCAAATCCCAGCATCCACATGGTGGCTCACAACCATCTGTAACGAGATCTGGCGCCCTCTTCTGGAGTGTCTGAAGACAGCTACAGTGTACTTACATATAATAAATAAAATAAATCTTAAAAAAAAAAAAAAGGCACCACCCTTCTGCTGTCTCTTTTAAAGAGCTCTGATCAGCTGCAACTACACTATGAGATAGGTTTTCTCCTTTGGCGTGGAGGACTGAACCTGGGCCTTGTCCATGCATTTGAGCACTCACTCTCCACTGGGTTATAGTGCCCAGCCACATGGGCCAGACTGGCCTTGAACTTACTCTAAAGACCACACAGGCCTTTGTATTTGTGGCTTCCCTGCCTCAGCCTGAGTAGCTGGGGTTACAGGCCCACACCACCCGCCTGGCTTGAGGACGGTCCAGGCACCTCTCAGTTCCTAGCAGTTAACGCGGTTTGCTTCCTAGTCCTCCCGTCCCCAAATCTTCCCTTGTAGTTCTTGGCAAGCTTACCCAGATTATCCACCCCAAACCTAGACACTGTAACAAGTCAAAGCCTAGGACCACATCAACCAAGAAAGGATCAGAGAATAATCTCGGCTCAAAACAATTGCCCCTGGCTCAACCAAGATTCTGTGTAGCTGCGACCCAGGTGCCACTTCTGTGTCACTGTCCTCCATCCCTAGATCGGCTGTAACCAAGTCCCCGTATTTCTTTCTCTTTCTGTTTACAGTCTCATAGAATATGGTGCAGCACTAGATACCCCCAGGTTGCTTTATAAGCTCTCTCGATGGATATGTTACTGTCTTTATAGGAAACAAGTGGGGGTTGGGGCAGCGCACGAAGGTCCACCCCTAGCTAAGGAGCTATCGGCATTTGGTAGTTCCTGGGAGGGGAAGGGTCAGTTTTCTTTAAGGGTGTGACTCCTAGTAGGTGAACTACACTCCAGAGCAGCCTCTACAGCCCACACCCAAGAGTATAGAACAACACAAGCCGGAATCCTGGAGGAGGGAGGTGGAATAGGTGGGGAGAGGGTGAGAAAGAACACACAAGATCTTGGAGAAGTTGAAGGGGTGAATATAATCAAAATACATTATATATATTTATCACAGAATTAATAAAAAATGTTTTTAGGTCAGGCGTGGTGGCGCATGCCTTTAATCCCAGCACTAGGGAGGCAGAGGCAGGCGGATTTCTGAGTTCGAGGCCAGCCTGGTCTACAGAGTGAGTTCCAGGACAGCCATAGGAAAACCTATGTTGACACCTAGAGTTTTGTTTCTGACAATATGTCAAGTGTTACTATGTAGCCAATGCTGGTCTCTACTGAATTTACAAGCTCCAACCTGTGCCTTGTGAGAACCCTGATCATATCATATGCCACCACACCTGCCTATTCAACCTGCTTTTATTTTGTTTTCGTACCATATTTTTTTCTTCTTAAGGCTTGGGATTAAAGCCTTGCCTGCCAAGCCACACCATGTTCAGGCACAGAGCTACATCAAAAGCTTTATTCATTTATTNTTTTTTTTTTTTTTTTTTAAGAATAATCCAGCCGGGCATGGTGGCTCACACCTTTGATCCCAGCACTCAGAAGGCAGAGGCAGGCGGATTTCTGAGTTCGAGGCCAGCCTGGTCTACAGAATGAGTTCCAGGACAGCCAGGGCTATACAGAGAAACCCTGTCTCGAAAAACCAAAACCCAAAAAAAAAAAAAGAATAATTCTCCATTTTAGAAAACTGTACCTCTTCTGACCATAGGTGCTTTTCATGTTGGATCACAAACCAGACATTGTTAGTAGTACTACCTCATGAATAATCTAGGTTCTGTTATATTTTTCTACAGATCTATGTTAGTTTGTTTCAAACTGTAACCTGTTTTTTGGACAGCTAAGTTCAATTATTTTAGCTTAATTGCTTGGAGTCTGCCCAAATGAGCGTGGCTCGGGAGTCAGCAAGAGACCTGAACAGCTCACTCACAGACACTGGGGCTGAGTTCTACTGTAACGGGTCCCCAGGCCTTAGCACAACTGACGCCATGATGGAAGTACCCATTCAGGCCTTGGTACCCAGCACACAGGCAGCAACACCTGCCAAAAGATGAACAAAGTCCTAATCCATCAAAGTTCATAGTTCTGGGAAAGTCCCTAAATATACTAACTTTGCTTTGGGATTCTACAGTTCTATTTTTGGCTAACTGTTCTTGCTAGCTGAAGGGTGTCAACCCAGGGTATGGTTTTGTGCTTAAAAGAGAAAGGCTCAGGGCTATCTATACTGATATCTCAAAAACCCAGTGTAGTCACCTGCTGGCTAAAAAAAGACTTTCTACTGGCTTAAACCCGTGTCTGAGTAGTATTCTCTGGTGGATACCCCACAACACTAGGATTCTCCCTTCTTTGTAGGGCTCTGATTGTTCAGAGTTCTGTCCCACAAACACTGAGGACTTTCTGAGACAAGGTCTCAAGTAGTCCAGGCTGACTTCAAACTTGCTATGTAGTAGAGGCAAGTCTGGATCCTCCTGACCTCACCTCCCAAGTCCTGGGATTACAGGTGTAGCAATGCTAGGGAAGATGGAGGAGTGTCTATCACAAGGACGCTGTTACTATCCTATAAAAATTGGCATCTCTGTTCTGAGACTGATGCTCTGCAGAATGTGCTTGCTCTTAATGACTCTCTGCTGTCTTTAGTTGGTAGTTTTAAAATTTTTACCCAGGGTTTGGAGTTATCCAACAGGAGAAGATCTGATGGCTTCCTGAGCTTACCCAAAGCACAATGCTGGTGACACTGACTGTGATCACCTGGTAAAGCACTGCTGGACTCCTTGTTGATTTACTTCTTTCCTCCTCATATCTAATAAGCAGGTCAGAATTTACTCACTATCAAGTTTTTTGCTTGTTTGTTTGTTTGGTTGGTTGGGCTGGGTTTTTTTGTTTGGTAGTTGGCTAGCTTTTCGATAGTATCTCATTGTGGAACTCTATATGGAGACCAAGCTAGCCTCAATTTCTTGTAGCCTTATGTACTAAGTGTATATATTTAAAGAGCAATATTCCAATAATTGTGCTATAGGCTTTAGGCTGCCTAAGGGCTCCATAGCACAAAACCGGTTAGGGCCTTCTGCCCTAGACTCTCACTCAAATGTGACTGCTTTAAGCCCAGCAGGGTTGATATGTCAATAAACAGTTGCATCATACCACAAATCACCAACTCCCACAGTTGAATAAAATACCTGAAAACACCTAAGGAGAACAGGAGTTTAGCGTTTAAGTAAGCTCATTGGTGTAGACCGAATCATTCAGTTTGTAAATTTCCAAACTACAAAAGTGCCTGCACAGCCCAGAAAGACTGAGAGCTACTTACCATCAGTGGAATGCACATGGGAGCTGCCAATCTGGTCCACTAGCAACATGAAAACGAAGCCCAGTACAAGAGACACTCCGATGTAGGCATGTAGCTGTGTGTGGTCATGGCTGTGCTCATGCTCATGGTCAGCTGATATTTCTGCTGCTTTGTCTGATGCAATCCCATTCTGCTTCATTTCACTGGTTTGGTGGTGTTTTCCTGGAGCAAAACAAACCACAAAATGTGACAACTTCCATTTGTATTTTAAGGGCCACTGAATTTACTATAAGGAAACCTAATTTCTATACTGTAATCTAAGCAACCATAACCCCCTTCAGTTTAAAAGGTTGTAATAAAAACAGTCCAAGCCGGGCAGTGGTGGCGCATGCCTTTAATCCCAGCACTTGGGAGGCAGAGGCAGGCGGATTTCTGAGTTCGAGGCCAGCCTGGTCTACAGAGTGAGTTCCAGGACAGCCAGGACTACACAGAGAAACCCTGTCTCGAAAAACCAAAAAAAAAAAAAAAAAAAAAAAAAAAAAAAAAACAAAAAAAAAAAAACAGTCCAAAGATAAAAATCATTTTTCTGCTTTTGGCATACAGACCTTCTGACTGCCTATCAACTTAAATTTTTGGACCAGAAGCAAATCACCATGCAAGAATGCAGTAACATGGGCTGGAGAGATAGCTCAGCGGTTAAGAGCACTCTCTGTTCTTCCAAAGGTCCTGAGTTCAAATCCCAGCAACCACATGGTGGCTGACAACCACCCATAATGAGATCTGATGCCCTCTTCTGGGGTGTCTGAAGACAGCTACAGTGTACTTATGTGTAATAAATAAATAAATCTTAAAAAAAAAAAAAGTAAGAATGTGGTGACATTTCAAAAGACCCCAATTCTAAATCTTGCTTTTTCCCCTCAGGACAGCACATGAAGCTTCACTCTGATGAAAGCAGGTAAAGAGGGAACAGTGGCAACAAAAGCAACAGTGTACAAAGTCACTACTGTCACACCTAGGTTGACACAAATTTTAAAGCAAACAATGGTAACCCTTCAACTTTTATAAAATAACAGCCAGCAAACACACGCACGCGCACATGCACACACCACACACACACCCACACACACCCCCACACCCACACACACTCACACACATTAAAACATTTTATACAATATATCTTGATTAAATTTTCTCCCCTCCTGCATCTCCTCCCAGATCCTCTCCACTTCACCCAACTCCATATTCTTTCTCTCTGAACAAGACAAAAACAAAAAAATTAAAACTAAAAGAAAAAAAATCAAGATAAAAGATAGAGATACCGAAATAAAACAAAAACACACACATAAAAAAAATAAGATCTATTTTATGTTAGTTAACTCCTGGGGATGGGACCTCCTACCCTGGAGTGTGTTGACCCAGTTTCCATTGGAGAAAATGGATTTTCCCTTTCCTAGAAGGTTTCAGTTGCAAATAGCCTCTCAGGGCTGAGATTTTGTGTCCGTTCCCCTTCTCAGTGCTGGGATTTTGCCAGGTCTGAACCTGTGCGGGTCCTGTGTGTGCCTCCCTCACAGCCTCTCTAAGTCCGCATGAGTACTGGCCCGCCCGCTGTGTCGGAGACACTGTGTCCTTGGAGTCATTGTCCCCTCTGACTCTTACTTACACTCTTTAGACCTCCTCTTCTGTAAAGATCCTTGAGCCATGAGGGGAGGGCTCTGATAATGGCATCCCATTTAGGGCTGAGTGCTTCAAAGTCTCTTCATTAACTACTATTTACTTCACAAGAAGCTTTTCCAATGAGGGTTAAGCCATGCTCTCCACCATGGTTATAGCAATATATAATTACAAGTTGTTTTGTTTACTATGTTCCGTAATCAGAAGAACAGTAGTGGGCTTTCCCCTAGGCACATGACTTACCTAGTCTCAGGGTCTTTGCCACTCTAGCAGTGTCAACTATAGGTTCCATCTCATGAAGTAGGCCTTCAATCTAATCAAAAAGACTGGTTACTCCCATAAATAAGGCTGAAAATCTTTGTATGTCCGTGAATGTGTTATGCATGTATGTGTTCAACTGTACATATGCACATAGAAGTCAGAGATAAACACCAGGTATCTTCCTCTATGGCTTTCCACTGTATTTTCTCATTTATTTATTTGTATGGGGGGGGGTGTTAATGCACATGTGCAATGGTATACACGTGGAGGTCAGAAGATAACCTGGGGGAAGTCGGTTTTCTCCTTCTGCTGTGGGGGTCCTGGTGATGGAACTCAGGAGACTGTCAGGCAGGACAGCAAGTACCCTTATCTGCTGATCTACCTTGATGGCCTGCCATCTTATTTTTGGAGACAGGGTCTCTCACTAAGCTAGAAGTTTACCCTTTTTTTGCCTCTAAGGGCTGGCTAACAAGCTGCCAGGATCAGCTTGCTTATGCCCTGCCCTCTAACATCCTTTCCAGCCCAGTGGTTACTTACAGACACATAAAACCATGGCTGGCTCTAATTTTTTAATGTTTATTTTTTGATCAAGGTTTGCACCCAAGTCCCAGAAACTCTCTAAGGCCAAGCAACGTGTGACAGGACCCAGTTCCCGGAGTGGGCTGAGCATGAAGCTGAGGGGAAGTTGCTACAGGGCGTTGTTATAGGTGTTGGAACACAAGCCATCTCCTGAGGAAAGCTACAACACAGAAGTGGAGGAACATAAGACAGGCCAGAAATGCCTCAGGGGACAGAGCTGTGGGTCAGGGCTACTCCTGTTCACTGGAGCACATGAAATCCTACCATGACTAGTCAGTCACTAGACATGAACTGCAGGTTTTGGTGTTTAGGATTCCAGTTGGCTTTGAGATGATCTTTCTGGAGTATGGAAAGTGATTCTCAACCTTCCTAACGCTGCGACCCTTTAGTACAGCTTCTTACACAGTGGTGAGGTGACCCTCAACCATAACATTATTTGTTGCTACTTCATAACTGTAATTTTGCTAGTGATGAATTGTGATGCAAATACCTGACATGCAGGAAATCTGATGTGTGACCCCTGTGAAAAGGTCATGTGAACCCCAGGTTGTGAGCTGCCATTCTATACTGACTTCCAAATGTTTACTCTGCCATTGTACACTTTAGGGGAAGTAACTTGTTTCTGATTTTGCAGGAGCTCACTGTTAAGAGACAGCCTTGAATTTCAGAGGAAACTTTGGTTTTGTAAACAGTTTTGAAACTACAAGACTATGGGGACCTTTGAAGTCAGATAAAAACATTTTGTATTATGAGAAGACTGTGAACCTATGGGGTCAGGGGTAGAAAGTGAGGGTTAGAAGTAACAGTTTGTTCCCTATAGGCTCAAGTGTTTGAAGACTTGGTTCTCAACCCTGGTGTTATTTTAGAACCAGTTATGGGACTTTTAAGGGGTAGGTCTTGGAACTGGAAAGATGGCTCAGTGGTTAAAAGCACTGACTGCTCTCCCAGAGGTCCTGAATTCAATTCCCAGCAATCACATGGTGGCTCACAACCATCTATAATGGAGATCCAATACCCTCTTCTGGGGTGTCTGAAAACAGCGACAATGCACTCACATTAAATAAATAAATAAATAAATAAATAAATCATTAAAAAAAAAAAAAGAGGTATATTTTTACTAAAAAATAAATAAATAAAAGGCTTGCTGGTTCATGCCTTAAGGGTTAGATCTACCTCTGCCTGAGTCTCTCTCTTTCTCCCCACTTCCTAACTACCAATACAAGTTTCCAACCATTCCACACACCTACCACCATAGATAGCCATGAGCCACTACTGCACGCGGGCTTTCCCTGCCACTATGGACATGGCCATAAACTGTGAGCCAAAATATCTCTCTTCCCTTAGTTAGTTTTCCTCAGGGATTTGGTTACAGTAATGAGAAAAATTACTAATACAAACACCACGGAAGGCACCTGCCCAAATGATAAATTTGCCAGTAAGTTCTAGCAAACACTTAAAGAAAAAAATATTAGTTCAGTAATTGCTTCCATAATATGGGCAATAAGGGAGTAATTTTCAACTCTCTGAGTTCAATCTCCAGTACTTATGTAAAAAGCCAGGCGTGGTGGTGTGCGCCCCTTTCCCAGCACTGAGGAGGCTGAGGCAGGAGGATTCCTGCAGCTCTCTGGTCACTCAGTCTTGCCAAATTGGTGAGCTCCAGGTTTAGTCAGGGACCTTGTTTCAAAGAATAAGATTGAGTATATCAGCTGAGAGGCTAAAAATGAATGCAACCAAGCCCCATTCAATCCCAAAGACCACATGGTACAAGAGGAGAAGCGACTCCCATAAACTGTCCTTTGACCTTTGCACATGCAACATGGCATGTGTGTACCACCCTCTCATACAAAACAGTAAACACATTTCTAAGTTCGAGGCCAGCCTGGTCTTCAGAGTGAGTTCCAGGACAGCAAGGGCTACACAGAGAAACCCTGTCTCGAACAAAACAAAGCAAAACAAAACAAAACAAAACAAAAAACAGTAAACACAATAGGAAGAAAAGGGGTGGAGAGCTAGAAGAAGAGACCAGATATCAATCCAGCTTCCATACTCATGTGTACACATAGTAACATGTACACACATACACACACACACACACACACACACACACACACACGTGCATGCATCACACACACAAGAACTGTTACACTTAAAAAGACTGAAATTGGGGCTGGTGAGATGGCTCAGCAGGTAAGAGCACCCGACTGCTCTTCCGAAGGTGATAAGTTCAAATCCCAGCAACCACATGGTGGCTCACAACCATCCGTAACGAGATCTGGCTCCCTCTTCTGGAGTGTCTGAGGACAGCTACAGTGTACTTACATAAAATAAAATAAAATAAATCTTAAAAAAAAAAAAAAGACTGAAATTACTCATTAATGCAAACAAATATTAGGTAGTGTTCACAAGTTATGGCATTCACAAAACTGCTAAGGATGTGCACAATATCTAAGATGTCCAAAGGCATCTCTTAAACACTCTTTCAGGACAAACATAAACTATATCTAGAAGAAATTCCATGAATTCTTCTGCCAACATGTCTCAAGTAAGGCTTGTCTCTCTCACCCTCCAGAACCTCTTCATAAAGTGCATGCACCCCTTCCGGTACGATAACTGCCAGTGCAGTTCCACAGAGAAGACCGGCACCCAACACAGTCACCAGCTTCAGCCGCTCCTAGAAAAACAATAAAAGAAACTATTAGAAAGACCGACTGATGATTGGGGAACAGTTTCTATTCATGAAACCAACAGCTGCAATGGCCAGTAAGCATGAAAAATGGTTGGCTTCGTAATTAATGCCAGTAAAGACAGAAGCTGGGTACACAGGCTTCTGAGGAGGCTGACAGGAAGACTGCTTGGGCCCAGAAGTTTGAGGGAACCTGTGCAACACAAGATCATGACTCTGCTTCTTTGTTTGGAGGCAGGGTTTTGTGTAGCCTAGGCTGGCCTAGAAGTTGACACTAGTTAAGGATGGCCTTGCATTTTCTCCTGCCCTTCTCTCCTAAGTGCTGAGAGTACAGACATGAGATCCACACCTGGTTTTATGCAGTGCTGGGGACCAAGCTGAAGGCTTCCCACATTCTATCAGCTGAACTACATCCACTTGTTTGTTTTATAAATAGCTAATTTTTGTTTGTTTGTTTGTTTGTTTCGTTTTGGTTTTCCGAGACAGGGTTTCTCTGTGTAGCCCTGGCTGTCCTAGAACTCACTCTGTAGACCAGGCTGGCCTTGAACTCAAAAATTCACCTGCCTCCGCCTCCCAAGTGCTGGGATCAAAGGCGTGCGCCACCACGCCTAGCATAAATAGCTAATTTTTATTAGTTGAAAAACTTGCATACAAATTAATGAGTCTCATATGACACTGAAGCACTGTTCCAGCATGGAATTTAAAATGTGTAGGCCAGGTTGGCCTCGAACTCGTGATCCTCCTGCCTCTGCCTCATTCAGTAAATCCTAGCAGAGTGTGCCACCACAACCAGCTCCAGCATGGAATTCAATGAAATCTGAGCAATTGTCCCTCCCCCATTTCAGTCCCACTGTCTCCTTTCCTGTTCTCAACCAGCCACCTGCCACTTCCATGTCAGATGGGTGAGGGCTTGCTTACATCTTACCAATGGCTACACCACTGAAAACATGTCTCAGGCTAGAGAGATGCTCAGCTAAAGGTAAGAGCACTCTTCAGAGGACCTAGTTCCTTTCCCAGTATTCACATGGCAGCTCACAACTGTCTGTAACTTCGGTTACAGGGGACCTGGCTCACTCTTCTGGCTTCAGCCAGCACTACACACATGTGATGCACAGACATATATGCAAGCAAAACACCCATACACATAAAATACAAAATAACAATTTAAAAAAAGAAAAGAAAATGTCTCTTCCTCCCTCCTCTGGGGAGCAGTAAGGTCTCGCCCTGACTTGGCCAGGAGCTACCTAGCTTAGGCAGGCTTTAAGCCCACAGCAATCCTACTCAGTCTCCCAACTACTGGGATTACTAGTATCAGCTGCCAGGGAGACCACAACCCTTAAAGTAAAATGAGAAATTTGGTAACGACTAGGAGGAGAGTTACTATTCATGAACAGGAGCAGTGGGTGCATTTCCCTAAACCTGGCATGAATGTGAGCTGCTACAACTTATGTGGACCACAATTTGACAATTTAGGCTTAAAGCCTCAAACATGTGAATTCTTGAAAGAAACTTGCTGCACAAGTATTCAGACATGGGTTAAAATCCCAGCAATGTAAAAAGCTGGGCATGGCTATGTGCCTGTCTGTCACCCAATGCTGTGGGGAGTTAGAGAAAGATCACTGGAGTTTTCTGGCAGCCAGCCTAACTCCAGGTTCAGTGAGAGACCCAGTCTCAAAGGAGTAAGGCAGAGTGAGAGAACAGGACACCTGTGTCTTCCTCTAGCACCCACAAGTATACATACAGCATCCTCACATGCATGTACATACAGCAAACATACAACATATTCTCTCTCTCTCTCTCTCTCTCTCTCTCTCTCTCTCACACACACACACACACACACAGAGAGAGAGAGAGTTATACAGTGTTAGCATGCAGCTTGATACTCTCCATGAGAGATGGTGACCAACATTACAGAGGCAACATTGCTGAAAAGGACAGCCAAATGACATAAGCACCACTGCCATGAGCTGCAGTGACAATTTTTATTAGGAAAAGAACCTGGAGGCAGGAGCTGATGCAGAGGCCATGGAACCCAGAGCCACAGCACCCACAATGACTGGATGCTCACACAAACATTAAGAAAATGCCAGCCGGGCGTGGTGGCGCACGCCTTTAATTCCAACACTCGGGAGGCAAAGGCAGGTGGATTTCTGAGTTCGAGGCCAGCCTGATCTACAGAGTGAGGTCCAGGACAACCAGGGCTATACAGAGAAACCCTGTCTCGAAAAACCAAAAAAAAAAAAAAAAAAAAGCCTTACAGGTTTGCCTATAGCCCTCTCATGGAGGCATTTTCTCAGTTGAGGTTCCCTCCTCTCTGATGACTCTAGCTGAGTCAAGTTGATTAAAACTAGCCAGCACACCACCAGAACCATTTTAGATGCAACGTAATTTATTTCAAGCCTAGAAATAATGGCTCCATGGTGTCTATATGCCTGTATTCTCTCATATAACTTGACAACCAGGGATTCAATCTCAAATTATGTGTTTATCAAAGTTAACAAAGTGCTGGCAGCTTCTCTCCTTTGTCTGTGGCAAATCACTAAAAGAGTATATTTAAACGAAGAACTACAAATTCCAGGTATATTTCAAGATGGGAAGAGTGCTCCCCAAGCAATAGTTTCTGTCAGAGTAATGAACTATTTTCTCAAGAGAGGCATGAACTGTGCAGTGCCATTGGCTCTGCTGCCTCCTTTTAGATCTTCACAGTTGTAGCTGACTAGGCTGAAGGATCAGCCAGCTGTATTAATTAAAACAACAGCTTGCATTCAATGTCATTAACTATCAATGCAAAGCTTTGAAGTCTGTTTAATTTTCTTGGCAGACAGCAAGAAAATTAAATAGTTTTTCTTTTCCTGCTCATAAAAACAGTCAACAAATTATTCTGTTTAACCAAATATAAGCCATCGCTTTTAGAAGCTTTTGATACTAAAAATTCCTGTCTCAATCCTTGTATCCAAGCCCACTTTAGTACTCAAAGCATCAAAGTGCCCTAAAAAAAATATATTTGTTAGCGCAAAACTGATTCCAAGCACTGAAGAGCTACCAAGGGATATGGAATAATTCTTGTTCAAACAACAAAGCTTTTCTCCGTACCCTACAAAGATGCTTCAAGAGATGTTTCTTAATATTAATTTAGCCACTACATGATCTGCCATTAATAGTAACTCAGATCTAAATTTTGTTCAGGTCCTTCTGTTTGACACAAAGCGCCCCAAAGCTCCCGGGCCCTAAGTGGCAGCTGTATGAACCTCCCCATGATTCCATGTCCTCTGTAAGCAAACACTGCTCCTATCACTGCACAGAAACTGCTGGCACACTCCGCAGAGACTCTGCTAGCTCTTATCTTCAACATCATCTGCTTCAAGCACAGAAAGCTTCTAATAGTAGGGAAATGCCTGAAGCAGCTTAAATGACCAATGGCCAGGGGCATCCAAGACTTCTCTTCCCTAATCCATTTACCATGAAGATCAATGAAGTCTTCCAGGAAGTAAGCCTGAGCATGCACTTCATTAAAGCCACTTTCCCCAATCTTGAAATAAGACTAATCTGTTTATCTTTTTTTTTTTTTTTTTTTTGGTTTTTTCGAGACAGGGTTTCTCTGTGTAGCCCTGGCTGTCCTGGAACTCACTCTGTAGACCAGGCTGGCCTCGAACTTAGAAATCCGCCTGCCTCTGCCTCCCAAGTGCTGGGATTAAAGGCGTGCGCCACGGCTTGTTTTTCTTTCTAAACTTTTATGTTTAAATATGCCAGTCAGCAGTGGTGGCATATACTCAGAAGCAGAGACAGCCAGCCCAGCCAGGGGTACACAGAGAAACCATGTCTTGAAACACAAAACAAAACAAAACAAAACAAAAATTGAACATAAATAAAAATCCTATGTAGATTTTCCAGATGACCATAAAAAAAAAAAAAGCCAATAGCAAAGAAGTTGGGAAAAAATAGGCAATAAATGTAGCAGTAATCTATAAAGAGTCCACTGAACAGACTAAAACAATAAAAATATCTTTTTTCCTTATCAAAGTTATTTTAAAAACAAACAACAAATACTATGGAAATAAAGTATCATTTGCATTTGTCGGACAAATAGATTCGTAAAATATTAAGAACCTTTTTAGAGACACTTATGCCCTCTGACCCATCATTCTACTTTTTCTTTCTCTTTTTCTTTTTGCTTTTTTGTTTGGAGACAGGGTCTCTCTACTATGCAGCCCTTCTGTCTTGAACTCAGTGTACACCAAGCTGGTCCCCAACTCACAGAGATTCACCTGCATCTGCCTCCAAGGGGTGTGCCAGGCCACAACACCTGGCTCCATTATTCCACTGTTTTTTAGACAGGGTTTCTTTGGTGTAGTCCTCACTGTCCTGGAACTCAGAGCGATCTGCCTGCCTCTGTCTCCCAATGCTTAGATTAGAGGCGTGAGCCACCACCTCCCACCTTTATTATTCTATTCTTTTGTTTGTTTGTTTGTTTGTTTGTTTTTTGTTTTTTGAGACAGGGTTTCTCTGAGTAGCCCTGGTTGTCCTGGAACTCACTCTGTAGACCAGGCTGGCCTCGAACTCAGAAATCCGCCTGCCTCTGCCTCCCAAGTGCTGGGATTAAAGGTGTGCGCCACCACACCCGGCTTTATTATTCTATTCTTAAAACGTGAAATATGGTCACAGTTTTATACATAAAAAAATTCACTCAATCTATCACGTCAAGAACAAATGAATACATGAGAATTTCAGCATAATAAATGACTGAATCTAGTGAAGACATTTGAAAATGGCTATATTAAATTTGAACAATAAAGGAAAAAATTCCCAAACAAAAAGGAAAATATAAAATTATACATATATCACCTACTCAACCATGTTAAAAATTAAAACAGAAGGTTGAGCAGTGGTGGCAAACACCTTTAACACCAGCACTCAGGAGACAAAGACAAGTGGATCTCTAAATTTGAGGCCAGCCTGGTCTACACAACTGAATCCCAGGCAGAGTTGCACAGAGAAACCCTATTTCGAAAAGTCACCGCCCCGCCGCTGTCGCTGCCACTGCCACCACCACCACTGACAACAACAAGGACAAGAAATGGACATAAAATGTGTGGTGATTTGGATAGGAATGCCCCCCATAGACTCATGTGTTTGAATGCTTGGCCCATAGAGAGTGGCACTATTAGGAGGTGTGGCCTTGTTGGAAGAAGTGTATCACTGTAGGGGTGGGCTTTGATGATATATATATATATATATATATATATATATATATATATATATATATATATATATATATATAAAGTCTAATGACAGTCTCCTTCTGCTGCCTGTGGATAAAGATGTAGAACTCTCAGCTCCTTCTCCAGCTCCACATCTCCCTGCCATATTTCCCACCATGATGATAATGGACTAAACCTCTGAAACTGTAAGCCAGCCCCAATTAAATGTTTTCCTTTATAAAAGTTGCCTTGGTCATGGTGTCTCTTCACACCTAAGCAATGCAGCCCTAAGACAAAATGTGATTAGTGATTCTACTAGGCTGTAGGAAAACATTATTTTCTTTTCCTCCTATACATTATATTAAATTTCCCACAAACTATCTGAAGGTTACTATAAACAGGCCTTCCCCTGCTCTAAAATGCTGGAAGCAGATGACTTAGCAGTTAAGAGTATTGTGTGTTCTTCCAGAGGACCACCTAATATTAAGTCCCAAAACCCACATGGCTGCTCAAAACTAATTGTAATTCCAGTTCCAGACTATCAGCCACTTTCTTAGACATGCATGCAGACAAAACACCCAAACACATAAATTATTCTTAATTGCTAACTTTGGGCTGGGAATGTAGCTGGATTCATGGCTGGCAAGCATGAAGCACGGGGTTCCTTCTCCAACACCACGTAAAATTAAGCACAGTGGCACACACCTGCAATCCCACC
>CACVCL010034648.1:0-26199 GCA_902729485.2 Mus minutoides
CAAACTGGGAATCCAGGGGAGTAGGGCTGGCAGGAAGACCTGGGGAGGGAGGGAGGGAGGGAGGGAGGGAGGGAGGGAGGGAGCTAGAGGTGAGAAGCTGATTCGGTAGACCTGTTTTGTTTTCTGAGACATGATGTCACATAGCTCAGAAGATCCTTGGACTCATTTTGCAGCCAAGCATGACCTTGAATTATAATCTCCCTGCCTCCATCTCCCTGGTGCTGAGATTATAGGCATGCTCCACTGTGCACAGTTTACATGGTATGGGGATGGAACCAGGGCTCCTCGGATGCGAGTAAAGCACGCTCCTCACTGAGCCGCAGTCACGGCACCTGCGCGCTCTAACCTGAAGCAGCCGCTTGCAAAGGCGTGTGGGACAGGATGACATTTACCAAGACGCTGAGTTCCGAGCTGGTCATAAGCTCTACAAGCCTGGGCAGTATGCCGGTGGTCACCACATGATGGATATACTCTTTGCCGCTCTCAGTCAGGTAGGACAGGGCCCAGCAGGTATCTGCGAGGATCTCCTTATCACGATGCAGCAGGAGCTGACAGAGGGTAGGTAGCATCTGCCGCACGGCGCTCTCACTGGGATATGGATCTTTGTTTCGGCATAAGTTGGACAATGTCCATGAGACGTTCCGAAGAAATGTGATCTGTGATGGGGTGCAAAGGAGACAGAATGTAAATGGTGGCCGTCCCTTCCCATCCCCGTCCCTACTATTTATTGATTAGGGCAGACCAAAGCAACTGTTGAGTATCAAAAGAGCTCCTTCGAGGCAGTGATATTTGTGAGGGACAAATACAATGAACTTTATATTTAAATATGTAAATACCATGTGATGTGTGCCTTGTGTGCTTCAGGGTGCCTTTCCCCACTCTGCTCAATGGATGACATAATCTTTTTTTGTTGTTGTTGTTTTGTTTTTGTTTTTGTTTTTTCAAGACAGGGTTTCTCTGTATAGCCCTGGCTGTCCTGGAACTCACTTTGTAGACCAGGCTGGCCTCGAACTCTGAAATCCACCTGCCTCTGCCTCCCGAGTGCTGGGATTAAAGGCGTGTGCCACCACACCCAGCTGACATAATCTTTTTAAGATGCTCTCTTTATTTACGTATTTAGCCAAATGTCTGTGTTTGGGAATGGGCGTGTGTGTACACGTGCTCATGAAGGGCAGGAGATGGAATGTATTCATTGTCCCTGGAGCTGGAGTTGCAGGCATTTGCCATCCACCTTACACAGGTGCTGAAAACGGAACTCAGGTCTGCTGCGTCTCCAGTCCCCGAGCCTAATGGTATTAAAATGTTCCAACACATGTGTGTGTGAGAGAGTACATGTGTGCCTGTGTCACTACACACATGCGGTGGTCACAAGGACACCTTGAGGTGTCAGTCCTCACTCCCCAGTCTCACCTTGCTTGAGACAGGGTCTCTGAGTTTCCCCCTTTGTGTGTACACCACACTTGTTAGCCAGCAAGCTTGCTAGTATTCTGTTTCTACCTCCTACTTCTCCATCTGAATGCTGCGGTTGCTGGTGGCTGCTACAGAGGTTCTTGGGATTTGAACTCAAGGTCCTTACACTTGTACTGGAGTACGGTAAACCCATTGAGCCACCTCCCCATTCCTTGGTTTCATTTTCACTGATGAGAAAAACAAACAAGCAGCTGAGTGCAGAAGCATGGATCTATAATCTCAGTCATGGTGGAAGCCCAGAGAGTGTAAGTATGAGACCTCCAGCCTGCACAGTAAGTTCAAAGCAGTAAGTTCAATACGTGAAGACTAACAAACAAACTCGGGAATTCCTTGGTCTTCTTGCCATCTGTAACTCTACTGGCTTGACATAATTATTCATTCATTTCTCTCTCTCTCTCTCTCTCTCTCTCCCTCTCTCTCTCTCTCTCTCTCTCTCTCTATATATATATATATATATATATGTATGTGTGTGTGTATACATATATACACACATATATTTGCTATACATATATTTTCTATATATACTTGCTATATATATGATATATCATATATGAGATATGAGATAGATAGATGATTGATTGATAGATAGATCATAGATGGATAGATAGAGAACAACTGAGCCCAGGGTCTTATGTATGGTAATCAATCATCTACCACTGAGCAACATCCTTATTCTATTGAAAAAATATTTTTATTTGTGTATGTATGTGTGTATATATGCCACGTACCTGTGGAGGCCAGGAGAGGGCAGCAGATTCCCTGGACTTAGAGTTACAGACTCTTGTGAGCCACCTAGAGGGACTGCTGGGAACTGAATTCAGGTCCTCTGGAAGAGTAGCAGGTGTTGTTGACCCCTGAGCCACCTCTCTAGTTCCATCTCTAGTCCTTTTTATTTTTTATTTTGAGACCTGGTGCTGCTAAATTGACCAAGCAGGCCTTGAGCTTGAGATATCCTGCCTCAGCCTCCCAAGTAGCAAAGATTTCAGGCTTCCTCCATTAAATCCAGCCACACCTACCTTCTTTCCCTTCTCTCCCTTCCTTCCTTCCTTCCTTCCTTCCTTCCTTCCTTCCTTCCTTCCTTCCTTCCTTTCTTCCTTCCATTTCTTTTGAGAAAAGGCTTTTTACCATACAGCCCAGGAAGCTTTAAATTTAAAAAAATTACATTTATGTATGTGAGTATGTTTGTGCCATGGAGCCCTGCCGGAGTCTGTGCTCTCCTCTTACCATGTGAATTCTAAGGGTTGAACTCGGGCCCTTAGGCTTGGCAGCAAGCACCTTCACCATTTTGCCACCTCAGGCCTCAAACTCCTGACACTCCTCCTGCCTAAGCCTAAGCCCCATGCTCAGCCATCTCTGATCATTTAAGGTCATTCCTCAGGCCAGGCGATGGTGGCATATATCTCAGAACTTGGGAGGCACGCACAAGCTGATCTTTGAGTTGAGACCAGCCTGGTCTACAGAATGAGTTCCAAGATGGACCAGACTACACAGGAAACCAACCCCCTTCTCAAAAAAGTCATTTTTCTGCTCTGCCTGTGGGTCTTTCCACCTTCTCTCCTAGTCTGCTCTAGGGATCCCTGTGATCTATGTGGAAACAGGACCTGAGACTATTGATCCCACCCATCTAATCTTCCTTTGACAACTCTTTAGCCATGACCCGCCTCCTATTTTTCAGAGTAGATGCGGCATGGTTCCCTATGCAGCTGCAGGCAGACCTTCAGGTTCACTCTGCAGCCCAGGCTGACAGTGAAATTGCCATCCTTCTGCTGATGTTTTGTGAATGCTGGGATCACATGTGAATAGTGCCACGGCCAGCTTCCTACCTGATGTGGAACACTGGAGGCTCGAGGGCCTTATCCCAGGCCGGTCTTCCTAGTCTAAGTCAGGGGTTGGCAATGCTTTCCATAGTCACCCCATGACGGTCTTTAGCCTCTTGTCTCACACAGTTCTTTTGTGAGTAGTCAAGTGTTCTCTTGGGCTAGACACATGGCTTAGCTGGGAGAGGGCTTGCCTAGCTTGAACAAACTTCTAGGTCCCATCCTCAGTACCACACAAACATGGTTGTGGTGGTGAACACGTACAGTCCTACCACTGGTAAGATGAGATAGAGGCAGGGAGATCAGACGTTCAAGGTGATCCTTGAATGCTTAGTGAGTCTGAGGTCTGATGTGAATTTATGAGAATCTACCAAAGAAGAGGAGGGAGAGGAGGGGGAGGAGGAGGTGGCCTGGGGAAGAGCAGGATGAGAAGAAGAAGAAGAAGAAGAAGAAGAAGAAGAAGAAGAAGAAGAAGAAGAAGAAGAAGAGGGAAGAGGAGGAGAAGAGGGAAGAGGAGGAGAAGAGGGAAGAGGAGGAGGGGGAGAGGAATCCTCCTCCTCCTCCTCCTCCTCATCATCATCATCATCATCAGACCAGCAAGATGGCTTACAGGTAAAGACACTTGTTGCCAACTATGACAACCTGAGTTCAATGTACACACACACACACACACACACACACACACAGAGCAAATGAAATGCAATAAGTAAATGAATCAATAAATATACTCACTGGTATGTCTTTTGAAATAATGTTGATCAGGTGTGGGATGGCATTACTGGAAATGACATGGTCTCTGAATTCTGCACAGTCTCCTACAAATGGAAGAGAGCATGAGAACAAAGACCCAGGCACACACCTTTGAGCCATCATTCAGGAAGCAGAGGCAAGTTCATCTCTATGAGCTCAAGGCCACCCAGATCCACATAGTGAGTCACAAGCCAGCCAGGACTACATCTCAATCCATTCTCCTCAAGAACTGGGCAAGGAGAAACTCAAATTGAGTATCTAACTTTGAAAGTTTATATATAATGGGGCTGGAGAGCAGTTAAGGGTACATACTGCTCTTGTAACGTATCTGAGTTGGGTTCTCAGATACATTACCCATGTCAGCTCACAGTTGCCTATAATTACACCTCCAGGGAGATCTGGCTTTCTCTTCTGGCTTCAGTGGGCACCTGTAGTCACATACCAATACCAGACACATAAATACATGTAAGAAAACTTGTTAAAAGTTTATGTGTGATCCAGTTAGACAGTTTAGAGGATAAAGGCACTTGCAGAATCCTGATGACTTGAGTCCAATTCTTGGGAACCACAAGATGGCACTAGGTGGCTGGTGGGAACTCATGCCACAAGCAGGCACTGCACAGCCACAATTGCTCTGAGCAGAGGTCATGGACACAGAAGGGGGACAGCCAGCTTTGCGTAGGTTGTCAGTTGATTCTAAACACTAGCTGCAGTTCATACCACAACCCTCCAAAGACAGAGTTTGGTAGAGAACACTTATTTCCCCCAAAGAATGTTGGCAGGGGGTATTAACTTCCATAGGCAACTCAGAAAAATCTCTGGGTTCACATACAGAGGTAGGGAGATCAGCCATTAGCAATTTTATCCTGATATATACACATACACATATATATACATATACATAGAAGAAGAAGAAGAAGAAGAAGAAGAAGAAGAAGAAGAAGAAGAAGAAGAAGAAGAAGAAGAAGAAGAAGAAGAAGAAGAAGAAGAAGAAGAAGAAACAGCACATGGGCTAGAGAGATGGCTCAGAGGTTAAGAGCACCGACTGCTCTTCCAGAGGTCCTGAGTTCAAATCCCAGCAACCACATGGTGGCTCACAACCATCTGTAATGGGATCTGATGCCCTCTTCTGGTGTGTCTGAAGAGAGAATGACAGTGTATTCACCACATGCATTAAATAAATAAGAATAGACGCATACTACAAGGGCCTAAGACATATTTTTGTTTTGTTTTGAGTCATGTTCTCATGTAGCACAGGTTGGCAAAGAATGACCTTGATCTTCTGGTCCTCTTGCCTCTAACTCCTCAGTACTGGGTCTGCAGGCAGCTACCCAATTCCTGGCTTATAAGATGTTGGGATGGAATCTGGAGCTTCACACATGCTTATTTAACTCAGACTACTGTGGTCACCTTTTTCATTTTTTTGAGACAAGGGCATGCTGTGCACCATTGGCTGGCTTAGAACTCAAGATGACCCTCTCCTTTCTGTCCCCTACGGACTGGGAAAACAAGTGTACATCTCCATACTGTCCGGGAATCAAATCTGGTCCTCACACTTTACCCCACCCCCGCCCCCCCAACCCTGTGGTTGTTTGAGACAGGGCTCTCGGGGACCCCAGGCTGGCCTCAGATCTAACCTTGGATTCCTGCTCCTCCAGCCTCCATCTCCCCAATATTAGGATCGCAGCTGTGCACCACTGCACGTAAGCCCTGGGCTTCTCTGTGATCTGGAAGCTGTTACAGCCAGCCAGCCAGCCAGGCAGCGGCTGTAGTCCCTGGAAAGAGCCGCACCTCCTGCGCTGTTTCCTGCTTTAGCAGACTGCGTCCCACCTCTGCTCTCAGTCTCTGACCTTGGCTTTGGGCTGTGAAGCAGCTCACTCCCCAGCACTAGGTATTTACACTGGGGGTGATGCGGGTGCCAGGAAATCAAGTGTAACAGAGACCCCACCCCCACCCCCAGGAAACTACGTGTCCATCCTCCCCCTCCCCCATGCCTTAGCACATTGAGGACAGTGTCTTACCAGCAATATTCCCAAGGGCCCACACTGCCTGCTCAGACACGGTCAGATATGGGGAACAGAGGAGTTCAATCAGGGGCTGAATGGCACCCCCTTTCACAACAGCTTGGGTCTGCTCTGAAGTTCCTGAGGCAATGTTGGTGAGCGCCCATGCGGCCTCGAACTGCAGCCTGGGGTGAGGTGTCTCCTTCAGGAAGTCCACCAGTTTGGGAATAAGCCCGGCCTCAATAATCAAATTGAGAGGAGGGTTATTTTCCTGAGATATCATTTCCCTGTGCAGTGAGACAAAAAGAGTCGGGGAGAGTCACAATGAGTGGGAAAGCATGCTCTTGGCATTCTTATCTGCTTTTTTCCAATGTTACTAGTTGAACCCAAGGCCTCATATATGCCAGTCAGGTGCTCTTATATGAGCCTCACCCCCAGGCCTTCACTGGGGGATTCTAGGCAGGGGATCTACCACTGAGCCACACCCCAGCCCCTCACTGGGGGATTCTAGGCAAGTGCTCTACCACTGAGCCACGCCCCTAGCCCCTCACTAGGAGGTTTTAGGCAGGGGCTCAGCCACTAAGCCACAGTCCTAGCCCCTCACTGGGGATTCTAGGCAAGTGTTCTTGCACGGAGCCACACCCCAACCCTACCCTGGAGAGTTCTAGGCAGGTGCTCTATCCCTATGCTAAAGCCCTGATCCTTAACTACCAGATAAGCAAGTTAGCTAGAGCTATTGTTACTTCTGTAAGTCTTTGCAGTAGTCCTAAAGCAACTTTTTGCCCTTCAGGTATTATCTATGGCCTGAAATCCCCGCAGAGGCCAATGTAAATTGAGCAATTCATCTCTGACAACCTGGGCATTTCTTAAGTTGCCCTCAAGGACAATTGAGCGTGGTGCTTGCTTCCTGCTTTTGGATGAACTAGACTTTTTCTGCATTGTATGGGCATTTTGTCAGCACCAGAAAAATCCAACAGGCTCCTGGAGCTATAAAACTACAAACACTAGAGTCTGCACTGTGGTACCTGGCAGCCCGGGTGGCCCGAAAATGCAGGACTGGATCTGAACTATTCACCCCTTGGATGATGTCGTCCAGAGTGAAGTTGACCTGCCAGGAAAACCACATTCAGGTTAGTCATTCAGCCTCTGTCAGAAGAAAGGATAGGAGCGAGGAGGTGGTCTGAGGGCAAAGGCACTTGCTGCCAAGTCTGACGACCCAAGTTTGATACCCACAGGGTGAAAAAAACTGATCCTCACCAATGGACCTGACACTGTGTGCACTTGGCTACACACTAGCACACAGTAAGTAAACAGCACAAACAGTGTACCACCCTACTAAACAAACATAAGGCATTTATAAACATTACTTAGTATCTCAGGTAGGGTTTCTATTCCTGCACAAACATCATGACCAAGAAGCAAGTAGGGGAGGAAAGGGTTTATTCAGCTTACACTTCCACACTGCTGTTTATCACCAAAGGAAGTCAAGACAGGAACTCAAGCAGGTCAGGAAGCAGGAGCTGATGCCGAGGCCATAGAGGGATGTTACTTACTGGCTTGCTTCTCCTGGCTTGATCACCTTGCTTTCTTATAGAACCCAAGACTACCAGCCCAGAGATGGCAGCACCCAAAAAGAGCCCTCCCACCTTGACCACCAATTGAGAAAATTCCCACAGTTTGATCTCATGGAGGCACTTCCCCAACTGAAGCTCCTTTCTCTGTGATAGCTCCAGCCTGTGTCAAGTTGACACAAAACCAGCCAGTATACTTAGCTTAGTTATCCACTTGATGTGAACAGATGTCCACGATGCACCCGCCTCTAAGTCCATCTAAAGCCTCTATACTAAGGGATATTTGCTGGCCATAAATCCAAGTCTGACATTCTTGATGCTTAGGGTAAGGTGATCCTTGTTCCCTGAGTACCTTTTTTTTTTTNATCCCCTACTCCCTCCTCCTCCTTCTCTCCCTCTTGAGGAACCATAAAAACCGGGTCCTCTTTTCCCTCAGGGTCGACTCTTCTATCCACTTCCGGGATATGAGTTGTCCCCAGAGCTCTGGCTTTCCCCGAATAAACCCTCATGTGATTTACAGCAAGCATGGTCTTCTGTGAGTTCTTGGGGGATTCGCCAATATCCCGTGACTTGAGTGGAGGTCTCCCTACAGGGGTCCTTTCAATATGTCTGAAGACAGATACAGTTTACTTGTATATAATAAATAAATCTTTAAAAATAAATGAATAAATACTTTTTAAAAAATAATTTTTCTTTTCTTTTCTTTTTTTTTTTTTTTTTTTTTTTTGTTTTTTGAGACAGGGTTTTTCTGTGTAGCCCTGGCTGTCCTGGAACTCACTTTGTAGACCAGGCTGGCCTCGAACTCAGAAATCCGCCTGCCTCTGCCTCCCAAGTGCTGGGATTAAAGGCATGCGCCACCACACCCGGCTAATTTTTCTTATTTTTAAATGTGTGTCTATGGTGCATGTGTATGTGCATGATATCAGATGCACGCCAAGACTGGAGGTTCTGAGCTCTCTGAAGCTGTTATTACTGATGGCTGGAAACTGCAGGACACAGTACCCAGAACCAAATTTGGGTTTCCTATAAAGTGAGCAAGTGCCCATAACTTCTGTGCCTAGCACCTGCCTTGATAAAGCTTTATTTGTATGTGTATGGATAGGGTTTTATTATTTTTTTTTGAGGTTGTGGTTTCCTGCATGTGTGTCTGGGTACTGTTTGCCAGAGACCAGAAAAGGGTTTATGAATCCTTCTGGGTCTGGAATTACAGACAGTCATGAACCACCATGTCGGTGGTGAAATTGAACCTGAGTCCTCTGAATGAGTAGTTAGTGCTTGTAACTGCTGAGCCTTCTCTCTAGTCTCACTTAGTGTCTTTGCATCAGTTGCCATCAGAAGATTCCAGTGTAGGGATGGTGTATAACAGTGTATAACAGTGTATAACAGTGTATAACAGTGAGTGCATGTTTGCCCAGGATGCACATGGTCTAGGGTTCAAGTCCCAGAAGACAGAAATGGGGAGGGACAAAGTAGGAAAAGAGGAAAAAAAGAAAAAGTGAAAAGGGGGGAAAGACAAATGGAGGAGGAGAAGGGATAGAGAAGGAGACAAGTGGAATGGAGGAAAGAAAGAGAGGAGGGAAAAAGATAGAAGGAAGCTGGGAAGACACGTGGGCAGAATAAGAGGTCTCAGAAGGAAAGGCAAATAAGGATGTCTAGAGCCTCCATCATCCATAAAAGTAAAGGGAAAACTACCAGGAGCAAAGCACACAGGAGAAACAGAACAGTGAGCAGCAGGCTCAGAGAACAGAGGGGACAACAGATGACAAGCCTGTGAAAGCTAGGCAGACTGCGAGAAGATTCCAGGTCACTAAGTCAGAAAAGCATTGAGGAGATCATGCTTAGATAAATAAATAAAATGAAGGCCGGGTCCCCTTAGGCACACCTAGCAGTGGTGAACTCCACCCTGTTACCTGCACGCCATTGCTGGCTACAACTCTTCCTGCATTCCTGGAGGCCTGCTGGCATCAGGGACAACCACACCTGCCAACGTCTGGGATAACCAGGTAGTACTCGGCCCCAGTCCCTTGCCCACCATGTCTTCCAAGCATACTCAGCAGAGGCAAACTGTGCTGCCTCCTGCACTCTGATTTTAGCCCACAGCTCTGCCTGCATTCCCAGTGCCTGCCTATACCAGGGACAGTGAGATGGCCAAAGGCGAGTGTAAGAACACAATCAACAAGGGCCAGGGCAACATGGTAACACCAGAGCTCAGCTACCCTGCTACAGCAAGCTCCAGATAGCATGGCAAACACAGCTGAAACCAAGAAAATGACCTTAAATCCAGTCTTATGAAGATGATAGAGGCCTTTAGAGAGGAAATGAATAAGTCCCTTAAAGAACTATAGGAAAATACAATTGAACCAGTGAAGGAAATGAATAAAAGTGTTCAAGACATGAAAATGGAAATAGAGACAAGAAAGAAAACACAAACTGAGGGAATCTTGGATATGGGAAACCTAGGGAAGAGAACAGGTGTAGAAGGTACAATTAAAGAAATCAATATATCAAAGAAAATGTCAAATCTAAAGAGTTGCTGACACAAAGCACCCAGGAATTCTGGGACACTATAAAAAGAGCAAATCTAAGAATAATAGAAGAAGAACAAGATTCTCAGCTCTCAAGCCCAGATATATTTCAACAAAAATCATAGAACAAAAGTTCCCCAATCTAAAGAAAGAGATGCCAATAAACATACAAAAAGCTTACAGGAACCAAATAGATTGGACCAAAAAAAAAAATCCTCCCACCACAAAATAATCAAAACACTAAATGTACAGAACAAAGAAATAATATTAAAAGCTACAAGGAAAAAAGGCCAAGTAACATATAAAGTCAGAATTACACCAGACTTTTCAACAGAGACTCTAAAAGCCAGGAGGGCCTGGGCAGATAGATGTCTTACAGTCTCTAAAAGAATACACATGCCAGCTTAGACTACCATAGCCAGCAAACCTTTCAATCACCGTAAATGAAGAAAACAAACTCCATGACAAAACCAAATTTAAACAATTTCTATCTATAAATATAGCCCTACAGAAAGCACTAGGAAAAAAAAAAAAAACCCTCCAATGCAAAGAGGTTAACTACACCTAAGAAAACACAGGTAATAAATAACTCCATATGAGCAAAATTTTAAAAAGGCAGGCATACCTGTGCATGCACATGTATGCATGCCAGCACACACACACAGGTACACACACTCACTACAACCACCAACATCAAATTAAAGGGAATTAACAATCATTGGACAANGTGTCAAGTTGACACAAAACCAGCCAGTATACTTAGCTTAGTTATCCACTTGATGTGAACAGATGTCCACGATGCACCCGCCTCTAAGTCCATCTAAAGCCTCTATACTAAGGGATATTTGCTGGCCATAAATCCAAGTCTGACATTCTTGATGCTTAGGGTAAGGTGATCCTTGTTCCCTGAGTACCTTTTTTTTTTTTAAAGTGGGGGGGCTGGGGAGATGTCTTAGCAGTTAAGAGCTCTGACTACTCTTCTGAAGGTCCTGAGTTCAAATCCCAGCAATCACATGCTGGCTCACAACCATCTGTAATGATATCTGATGCCCTCTTCTGATATGTCTGAAGACAGATACAGTTTACTTGTATATAATAAATAAATCTTTAAAAATAAATGAATAAATACTTTTTAAAAAATAATTTTTCTTTTTTTTTTTTTTTTTTGGTTTTTTGAGACAGGGTTTTTCTGTGTAGCCCTGGCTGTCCTGGAACTCACTTTGTAGACCAGCCTGGCCTCGAACTCAGAAATCCGCCTGCCTCTGCCTCCCAAGTGCTGGGATCAAAGGCATGCGCCACCACGCCCGGCTAATTTTTCTTATTTTTAAATGTGTGTCTATGGTGCATGTGTATGTGCATGATATCAGATGCACACCAAGATTGGAGGTTCTGAGCTCTCTGAAGCTGTTATTACTGATGGCTGGAAACTGCAGGACACAGTACCCAGAACCAAATTTGGGTTTCCTATAAAGTGAGCAAGTGCCCATAACTTCTGTGCCTAGCACCTGCCTTGATAAAGCTTTATTTGTATGTGTATGGATAGGGTTTTATTATTTTTTTTTGAGGTTGTGGTTTCCTGCGTGTGTGTCTGGGTACTGTTTGCCAGAGACCAGAAAAGGGTTTATGAATCCTTCTGGGTCTGGAATTACAGACAGTCATGAACCACCATGTCAGTGGTGAAATTGAACCTGAGTCCTCTGAATGAGTAGTTAGTGCTTGTAACTGCTGAGCCTTCTCTCTAGTCTCACTTAGTGTCTTTGCATCAGTTGCCATCAGAAGATTCCAGTGTAGGGATGGTGTATAACACAGTGAGTGCATGTTTGCCCAGGATGCACATGGTCCAGGGTTCAAGTCCCAGAAGACAGAAATGGGGAGGGGCAAAGTAGGAAAAGAGGAAAAAAAGAAAAAGTGAAAAGGGGGGAAAGACAAATGGAGGAGGAGAAGGGATAGAGAAGGAGACAAGTGGAATGGAAGAAAGAAAGAGAGGAGGGAAAAAGATAGAAGGAAGCTGGGAAGACACGTGGGCAGAATAAGAGGCCTCAGAAGGAAAGGCAAATAAGGATGTCTAGAGCCTCCATCATCCATAAAAGTAAAGGGAAAACTACCAGGAGCAAAGCACACAGGAGAAACAGAACAGTGAGCAGCAAGCTCAGAGAACAGAGGGGACAACAGATGACAAGCCTGTGAAAGCCAGGCAGACTGCGAGAAGATTCCAGGTCACTAAGTCAGAAAAGCATTGAGGAGATCATGCTTAGATAAATAAATAAAATGAAGGCTGGGTCCCCTTAGGCACACCTAGCAGTGGTGAACTCCATCCACCCTGTTACCTGCACACCATTGCTGGCTACAACTCTTCCTGCATTCCTGGAGGCCTGCTGGCATCAGGGACAACCACACCTGCCAACGTCTGGGATAACCAGGTAGTACTCGGCCCCAGTCCCTTGTCCACCATGTCTTCCAAGCATACTCAGAGAGGCAAACTGTGCTGCCTCCTGCACTCTGATTTTGGCCCACAGCTCTGCCTGCATTCCCAGTGGCCTGCCTGTACCAGGGACAGCGAGATGGCCAAAGGCGAGTGTAAGAACACAATCAACAAGGGCCAGGGCAACATGGTAACACCAGAGCTCAGCTACCCTGCTACAGCAAGCTCCGGATAGCATGGCAAACACAGCTGAAACCAAGAAAATGACCTTAAATCCAGTCTTATGAAGATGATAGAGGCCTTTAGAGAGGAAATGAATAAGTCCCTTAAAGAACTATAGGAAAATACAATTGAACCAGTGAAGGAAATGAATAAAAGTGTTCAAGACATGAAAATGGAAATAGAGACAAGAAAGAAAAAACAAACTGAGGGAATCTTGGATATGGGAAACCTAGGGAAGAGAACAGGTGTAGAAGGTACAATTAAAGAAATCAATATATCAAAGAAAATGTTAAATCTAAAGAGTTGCTGACACAAAGCACCCAGGAATTCTGGGACACTATAAAAAGAGCAAATCTAAGAATAATAGAAGAAGAACAAGATTCTCAGCTCTAAAGCCCAGATATATTTCAACAAAAATCATAGAATAAAAGTTCCCCAATCTAAAGAAAGAGATGCCAATAAACATACAAAAAGCTTACAGAAACCAAATAGATTGGACCAAAAAAAAATCCTCCCACCACAAAATAATCAAAACACTAAATGTACAGAACAAAGAAATAATATTAAAAGCTACAAGGAAAAAAGGCCAAGTAACATATAAAGTCAGAATTACACCAGACTTTTCAACAGAGACTCTAAAAGCCAGGAGGGCCTGGGCAGATAGATGTCTTACAGTCTCTAAAAGAATACACATGCCAGCTTAGACTACAATAGCCAGCAAACCTTTCACCGTAAATGAAGAAAACAAACTCCATGACAAAACCAAATTTAAACAATTTCTATCTACAAATATAGCCCTACAGAAAGCACTAGGAAAAAAAAACCCTCCAATGCAAAGAGGTTAACTACACCTAAGAAAACACAGGTAATAAATAACTCCATATGAGCAAAATTTTAAAAAGGCAGGCATACCTGTGCATGCACATGTATGCATGCCAGCACACACACACAGGTACACACACTCACTACAACCACCAACATCAAATTAAAGGGAATTAACAATCATTGGACAANAAAAAAAAACCCTCCAATGCAAAGAGGTTAACTACACCTAAGAAAACACAGGTAATAAATAACTCCATATGAGCAAAATTTTAAAAAGGCAGGCATACCTGTGCATGCACATGTATGCATGCCAGCACACACACACAGGTACACACACTCACTACAACCACCAACATCAAATTAAAGGGAATTAACAATCATTGGACAATAATGTCTCTAAACATCAATGGACTCAATTCTCCAATAAGAAGACACAGGCTAACAGAATGGATGGGAAAACAGGATACATCATTCTTCTGCACACAAGAACACACCTCAGCAACAAAGATGCATGTGACCTCAGAGAAAAGGGCTCAAAAAAGGCTTCTAAGCAAATGGACCCAAGAAGCAGACGTGTGTAGTCTTTCTAAGGTCTTAAAAATGAGATTTCAAATCAAAATTAATCTAAAGAGATGAGGAAAGACACTTCATACTCAAAGGAAAAATCCACCAACAAGACCTCTCAATTCTGGACATTCATGCCCCAAATCCCAGGGTACCCACATTTGTAAAAGAAACATTACTAATATTTAAATCACACATCAAAACCACATATTAATAGCAGGAGATTTCAGCACACCAGCAGGTCATCAAGACAGAAACTAAGTAGAGAAATAATGAAACTAACAGCCATTATAGCGATGGAACTAACAAACACCTACAGAACAATGTACCTTCTAAGAACCTCAGGAAACCTTTCCAAAATTGACCATATGCTCCCAAAGCAAGCCTCAACAGATATAAGAGGAATGAAATATCCCCAACCATATTACCAGATCACCATGAACTAAAGATGGAGGTCATCAACAGAAACAACAGAAAATCTACAAGACCACGAAAACTGAACAACTCTAGGCTCAATGACCACTGAGTTAGGGAAGACATTAATTAATTAACTAAAGACTTTCTAGAATTCAATTGAAATGAAGTGACAACATACCTAAACTTATGGGACACAATGAAGCAGTGCTAAGAGCAAAGTTCATAGCAATAAGTGTCTTCATAAAAAAATTGGAGAGATCTCATACTAGCAAGTTAATAGCACCTGAAAGGTCGAGAAAAGCAGCAGCAGCAGCACCACAAGCAGAACAAGCAGCACAAGGAGAAGGAGAAGCAGCAGCAGCAGCAGCAGCAGCAGCAGCAGCAGCAGCAGCAGCAAACCCACCCAAGAGGAGTAGATGACAGAAAAGACAATCCCTCAGGGAAGAAATCAGTCAGTTAGAAACAAAAGAGAACAATGCAAAGAAACAACAAAACCAAGAGTTGGTGCTTTGAGAAAATCAACAAGATAGATAAACCCTTAGATAAACTAATTAAAAGGCAGAGACAGTATCCAAATTAACCAAATCAGAAATTAAAAGAGAGACATAACAACAGACACTGAAGAAATGCAAAGAATCCTTAGGTCTTACTTCAAAACCTTGTACTCTACAACATTGGAAAATCTAAACGAAGTGGACAGTTTTCTCCATAGATATCACTTACCTTAGTAAATAGAAGATCAGGTAAACAATTTAAATCGACCTATAAACCCTAAGGAACTAGAAGAACTCATTAACAGTCTCCCAAGAAGGAAAAACCCAGGACCAGGCAGATTTAGTGCAGAACTCTATGAGACACTCAAAGGTGAGCTAATACTAATACTCCTCAAAGTCTTCCACAAAATAGAAACAGAAGGAATATTTCCAAATTCATTCAAGGAGGCCACCCTGATACCCAAACCACACAAAGACTCAACAACAACAACAAAAAAAGAGAATTCCAAACCAATCTTCCTTAGAAATAATGATGCAAAAATACTCAACAAGCGGGGAGGGTATAGGGGACTTATGGGATAACACTTGAAATGTAAATGAAGAAAATATCTAATAAAGAAATACTCAACAAAATATTCCCAAACCAAATCCAAGAACACATCTAAAGCATCATCCTCCACGATTAAATAGGCTTTTCCCAAGGACACAGGGTTGGTACCAACATGAAAATTCACCAATGAAATCCACCATATAAACAAACTGAAAAAAAAAAACCACATGATTATCTCAGTAGATGCTGAAAAGGCTTTGACAAAATCCAAGACCCCCTCATGATAAAAGTCCTGGAGAGATCAGGGATGCAAGACCCATACCTAAATATAATAAAGTGGAAATACAATGTAGTGGAAGGTGATAGCCATCATCGAATTAAATGGAGAGAAACTTAAAGTAATTTCATTAAACTCAGAGACATGGCAAGGCTTCTCACTCTCTATTAGATATAGTATGTTAATTTTAAGCTAGAGCAATAAGACAACAAAAGGAGATCAATGGGATACAACTGGAAAGGAAAAAAAGTCAAAAGTATTGCTATTCACAGATGATATGCTAGGATACATAAGTGACCCCCAGAATTCTACCAGAGAACTCTTACAGCTGACAAACATCTTCAAAAATATGGCGGGATACAAAATTAACTATAAAAGAAATCAGTAGCCCTCCCTCCATTATAAAAATGATGAACAGACTGAGAAAGGAATTGAGAAACAACACCCTTCCAATAGCCACAAATAGTATAAAATATCTTGATTTAACTCTAAGCAAGCAAGTGAAAGACCTGTATAATAAGAACTTCAAGTCTTTGAAGAAAGAAATTGAGGATGGCCGGAACGAGCGGGGCCAAACTGGAGCAAGCGGAGCCGATCGGAGTGAGTGGGGCTGGCTGGAACAAGTGGGGCCGTACGGGGGCGGCCGGGAGCAAGTGGGGCTGGCCGGAGCGAGCGGGGTCGAGCAGAGCGAGCGGGGTTGACCAGAACAAGGGAAAAAAAAAAAGAAATTGAGGAAGGTATCACAAGATAGAAAGATATGGATTAGTAGGATTAATATAGTGAAAATAGCAATTTTTACCAAAAGTAATCTACAGAATCATCACAATTCTAATCAAAATACTAACTCATTTCTTGACAGACCTTGAAAGAACAATACTCAACTTCATACGAACAAAACAAAACAACAATAATAACAAAAACCCGAAAAGCCAAAACAGTAAAAGAACTTCAGGAGGTATCACCATCCCTACTTCAATCTGTACTACAGAGCAAAAGTAATAAACATCATATGATATTGGCATAAAACAGACAGGTTGATCAATGGAATGGAATTGAAAAGCCAGAAGTAAATATAAACATACAGACACTAGATTTTTGACAAGGAAGCCAAAACTATACAATGAGAAAAATGAAAGCATCTTCAACAAATACTGCTGGTCTTAAGTGGATGTCTGCACGGAGAAGAATGAACCTAGATCCATATTCATCACCCTGCATAAATCTCAAGTCCAAGTGGATCAAAGCCCTCAATGTAAAACCAGTAACACTAAATCTAATAGAAGTGAAACTGGGGAATGACCTTGAACCCCTTGGCACAACCTCATGAACATAAAACAAACAGCTCAGGCATTAAGTCAACAATTAAATATTGGGACCTCAAGAAACTGAAAAGTTTCTGTAAGGCAAAGGAGACTGTCAATAGGACAAAACAGCAACCTACAGAATGGGAAAAGATCTTCAACAACCCTACATCCAACATCCAGATGTTATCTAAAATATATAAAGAAATCAAGAAATTACAGACAACAAACCAAATAACTCAATTTTTAAAATGGGGTAAAGAACTAAAGTGAGTTCTCGACAGAGGAACCTCTAATGGCAGAGAAGCATTCCAGAAATGTTCAACATCTTTAGTATTCAGGGAAATGCAAATCTACCCTAATATTCCATCACATACCCATTAAAATAGCTAAGATCAAAAATTCATATGACATCTCATACTAGTGAGGATATAGAGCAAGGTGAACAACCCTTTATTGCTTTTGTGAGTGCCAATTTGTACAAACACTTTGGAAATCAATTTTGTTGGTTTCTCAGACAACTTGAAATTTTTCTATGTCAAGGACCAACTATTCCACTCCTGTACATACACCCAAAAGATGTTCCACCATACCACAAGGACACTTTCTCAATTATGCTTATAGCAGCTTTATCTATAATAGCCAGAAACTGGAAACAACCTAGATGTCCCTCAACTGAAGTCTAGATAAAGAAAATATGCTTCATTTACACAATGGAATACTATTCAGCTATTAAAAACAAAAATACCATGAAATTTCCAAGCAAATGGACAGAACTAGAAAGTATCATCTAGAGTGATGTAACCCAGAGCCTGAAAGACATACATGGTATATACTCACTTATATACCATACATTATAGGATAACATGCCACAATCCATAGATCCAAATAAACTAAGTAACAAGGAGGGACCAGGAAGGATGCTTGAATCTCACAGAGAAGGAAGAATAAAATAGACACTGGGGATGGAGGGAGGGAGTGAACTGGGTGGGAGAGGGAAAGGGAGAAGAGGATCAGGAGGGAGAGAGACCTGGGATTGGTGGGGTGGGAGACATCACTGGGACAAACCAGAAACCTAGGATGATGAAAACTCTCAGGAATCTATGAGGGTGACCTAGCAATTGAAAGTATGAAACCTGAAATGGTTTCTTCATGTAACCGTGCAAGTCTTCTAATGGAGGTATGGAACTTCAACCCACAATTTGTCCTGCGTACAAGTTGTTCAGAGATAACGATGAAGCAGAAATTGAAGGAGTCACCAAGCAATGACTGGACCAATGTGAGACCTGTGCTTTAGGGGAGGGCACCATGCTCCCTGCAATACTGATACTCTGCCATTCTTGCACACTGGGAGGTAGCTTAACTGTCTTCTGAGAGGCTTCACCCAGCGGCTGATGGAAACAGAACCAGAGACCCACAGTAAAACATTAGGCAGTGCTTGAGGAATATTAAGGAAGAGTGGAACACGGATTGAGGATGACAGAAGGTCAAGGACACCACAAGAAATCCTTTAGAATCACCTAACCTGGGCCCATAAAGGCTCATTGAAACTGAATCACCAACCAAACAGCATGTATGTGACAGATGTAGGCCACCTACATGTATGTAACACATACATGTGTAGCTTGGTTTTCATGTGGAACTCCTAACAACTCGTGCAGGGACTGTCTCTGACTCTGTTGCCTGCCTTTGGATCCCTTTCACCCACCTGTGCTGCCTTAGCTAACCTCAAGAGGAAAAGATGTGCCTAATCCTACTGCAACTAGATTTGCCAAGGAGAATTGATATCCATGGAAGGCCTCCCCTTGTTTGGGGAGAAAGGAGGTGGTTATGGAGAGAGGAGTGAGAGGGAATGGGAGGAGAGCAGGGAGTGAATTTGTGATTGGGAAATAAAGTAAATAAATTAATTAATAAGAAATGTAAAAAAGAAAAAAGAAACACAAACAAAGAAACAAAAAACAAACCAGATGTCAGCCAGTTAAATAATGCAGGAAGAATAGATAAGTTCCAACAATGTAGCACCAAAATTGACAGGAGAGAAAACCTTGGGCTGAGGCTCAGTCAGTAAAGCACTTACTTGCAAAGCAAACATAAGAACTTGAGTCCAAATCTCTCTACCTACTCACATTACTGGGGGATTCTAGGAAGGTGATCTACCACTAGCCATATCCCCACCCCACATTGATAGAGTGCAGGCCAGTAATGCTAAGTCACACTCTCATCACAACTCCTCTTTCTGTAAACTGAATTAAATTGCAAGCTCTGACACTATTAAGACTTCTCATGCTGGAGATACTAGCTAAGGCTATACCCAGCACAGGTCTTCCCTGCACACTGAGTTCTAACACACCTCTTTGACTAGTTCTTGAGAAACCATGTCACTGGAGAACAGATCGATATTTCTTCTCTTTAGCGTCTGCTCATCTTTCCTGGTCTTCCGGAGTTGTAGGCTGGAAGCAATCCTCTGTTGTCGCTGCAACTAATAAGGAAAACAAATGTTTGGAGTTGTTCCAGCCAGGTTGCTGGAGACCCAGGACATGACTCCATTATTAGTATTAGTTTTTAATTTTTAGGAATGTTTTCCTTGCTTGCCTGTCTGTGTATTGTGTGTGTGTTTTACACAGAGACTAGAAGATGTTATCAGATATCCTCAAACTGGAATTAGAGACAAAAGTGAGCCTCCATGTGTATGCTGGGAATTGAACCTGGGTCCTCTTGAAGAGCAGGCAGTGCTCTTAACTAAAGAGCTCTCTGTCCAGGCCCCTTGTTTTCTAAATTTAATTGTACTCAGCATCTTGTGTGCTTGTGCAATGTATGTGTGTGTGTGTGTGTGTGTGTGTGTGTGTGTAGGTCAGAGGACAACTCTTAAGAGTTAGTTCTTTCCTGCCACACGGTGGCTTCCTGGGACAGAGCTCACTCAGGTCATCTGATCTGTGAGGCAAGCTGAGCCAGCTCCCTGACCATGGCTCATTTTGATTACGGTTTTGATTTCAAATGGGCTTTCCCTTCTACTCTGTAGCCCAGGCCGGTCTCAAACCTTCAAATCCTCCTCCCTCTGCTTCTGCAGTGTTGAGAGCACAATTGTGTGCCACCAAACAGAGCTTACATCCCATCCACCCATGAGCCCTTCAGCTATGGCCCCCAGTTTATACTCACAGACATTTCTTTGCCTCTGTACTTATAGTTTTTCAGCCTCTCTTTGGGAGCCTTTGAGGTAGCCATGTTGACTGCAGGAAAGACACCACCTGTAGGTAGGAACACCACCAAAGAGATCTTCCTTCCTTGTCGGCTGTGCATGTTAGCATGTTAAAGTCATCAGGCCCCACAGGGTGAGAGCAGACTCAGTGTTGGCAGTACTTCCCCACACCATCCATGTAGGACATGGACTCTCTCAACAGGCTGTGGTCACTGGGGGAACTGCGGGAACCAGTCCTGGACTTACAGAAAACCCTTCCAGTACAGTATCGGCTTGGATTCTGCTCAGTTGGTAGATCTTGCCTGGCACACACAGGGCCCTGTTCCATTCCTACTGCCCTACAAACTGAATGTGGTAGTGCATGTCAGCATCCTGAGCACTGAGGTGGGGTAGAGGCAGTAGGATCAAGAATTTCACATGGTGGAGCTGGAAAGATGGTTCAGTGCTTAATAGCACTGGCGTTTTTCTATAGAGGAAGCCATTCAAGTCTCAGCAGCCACATGGTGGTTTACAACCATCCATAACTCTAGTTCCATGGAATTCAGAGCCCCCCTTTGGGCTTCCTTACCCAACAAGCACGTACCTGGTGCACATATACACACAGGCAAAACATTCATACTCATGCAAATAAATAAAATTTTAAAAATTAAAAGAAAATTTCAATACTATGTTTGGCTACACAGGGAATTTAAGGCCAGCGAAGACTTCAGCTCCTTTGAACTGAGTCACTCATGGCCAAGGTAAGCTGGGCAGAAAAATAGATGTCCTTAATAGGCAGTGTGCAAGACACCTGTGTGGGATAGGAAGCTGCCCTTCCCCTCCCCCTCCCCACTCACGGAATACTCACTGCTTCAAAACCACATTCAGCCCTGCCACAGCTAAGCTTTAGGCAATTTCCTTTACCTGGCCTAGTACAGCATGCATCAAAAATCTCTTTCCAGTTTGACCCCTTTCAGCAAAGATTTCTCTTTTTGTTTTGGATTGTTTTAGGCTGGTCTCAAAGTCACAATGCAGCTAAGGTGGGCTTGAGCCCCTGATTCTCCTCCACCTTCTTCTAAGTGCTGGGATTACAGGTAATATCTACACACGCCTCGGTGCCATGCACACCTCAGTCCCACGCATGCCCCAGCACCATGCACGCCCCAGTTCCACACACAGCTCACCCAAGAATGTTTCTCTGACCCTGGACATATAGGTATACAAAACAGACATACGAGGTCGAGATATCAGAGCCAGCGAGGTAGCTCAGCAGGTAAGGTACTTGCTGAGCAGAGAAAGCTTTAAGACCTGAGTTCCATCAGAACACAACACCCAGGCAGAAGAACTCACCCTGAAAAGTTGTCCTCTGCCCTTATGTGCAAATGGATGCCCAATGTCTCTCACCCCCCAATCTTCTCTCCCCCTCCTTAATCTAAAAAAAAAAAAAAGGTTATATAAATCAAACATTTGCTGACAAGGGACTGGCCTGCCCTTCCCCGAGACTCTCTTCCCTATATAGTCCGTACATTTTGCTTTCTTCTTCTCTTCTTTCTCTGCATGCACACTCTGATGTCCCTTTTCTCTTTCTTCCCTTCCCCCAAATGGCAACGTTCCTGGCCTTGATCTTTGGGGTCAGTGAACTAGCTGGAGAGCAGCTTCTTAATAAACCTGCCTTTAACACAATCTAATGTGGTTTAAATTGTCTCACTTCACCAGCAGAGAAATAACCTGTGACGTAGAAGCTATAACACCTGCTTAAGAAATTCACTTTAACAATTCTCTAAGCCAGCCATAGGGGTTGCACCTGTAAGCCCAGCATGTGAAAGGCAGAGACAGGCAACGTCCTTCAATGTAAGAAGATCAGTTTGGTCTCTGTACAGCAGTGGTTTTCAAACTTCCTAATGCTGGGACCCTTTAATACAGGTCCCAACAGTTGCGGTGACCTCCAATCATAAATTTTTTGTTGCTTCTCTTTAACTGTAGTTTTGCTAGTTACTGATCATAATGTACTCATCTGTGTTTTCTAAGGGTCTTAGGTGACACCTCTGAAAGGTCATTGGACACCCTCTCTACCCCACAAAGAGGTTGAAAACCACAGGTTGAGAACCACTGATCTATTGTGAGCTCCAGGCCAGCCAGTGCTATGTAGTGAGAACCTGTTTTTTTTTTTTTTTTTAAATTGTGTACGTAGGTCCTTACTACTCATTAAAGACAGAAGCAGGTTAGCCTGCTAGAGAGACAGATGTGTTTATTTTGCATAAAAAATTAAATATTGGTAGCCATCAGTGCCATTCCTCAGCAGGTAAGGGTGCTTACCATGTAAATCTGCTAACCTAGGTTCCCACCCACAGAACCCAGTCAAGCTAAAAGAAGAACCAATATCATAAAGTTGTTTTCTGGCCTCTGTCTTCCTTGACCTAGGTCTTCTCTCTGTAGTCTAGTTTCCCCTTTTCAAGCCTTGACAGAGGGTTCTAAGAACCCAGACAATTAAAGGAAGAAGAATACGAGCCTAGTTAGTCAGGGTCCAGGCAGAAGTAGCCAGATATCTCCCCCACAGCAACATCCACAGGGACAGGCAACCCTTCACCTGTACTCACCTACAGAGAGATGATACATTTAACCCCAGAGTCAGCCTTAAATGCCCTCAGGAGAGAGTAGGTGTTTTGAGGCTTCTCATTCTTCCTCCACAGACCTGATTTCAACCAATGAGATGGCCTCTGGGTCTGCATGCACATTGAGAACACATGGGGAGCTTTGAGCTCCAAGTGATCCAAGCCAGGGACTGCTTGACTTGCCTCAGGGTAGGAAGCCTGGGTCTCTCCTGTGATTCTCATGTCTAGCTGAGTTCTGTGAGGGTGACATGGACAAACTATTGGATAAGCTATTGAGGACGGAAAGCAAAACAAGACGGAGAGACAGAGAGAAGGAGGATTGTGGGCAAGAGAGAGAAAGAGGATGAATGGACAGGGCCTTGGGAGATGGCTCAGTCAGTAAAGTGCTTGCAGCACAAGCATGGGGAACTGAGTTCGATTCCCAGGTCCCTTACAAATAAGCTGGGTATAGTGTAATGAATTTGTGAGGCCAGCACTGGGGACACAGACATAGGTGGACCCTGGGACTCACTATATAGGCAATTTAGCATATTTGGTGTCAAAGGACAGGGTGAATATCTCCTGAGAGGCAGTGGTGCCTGGCTTCCACATGCATTTGCATATAGGCATACAAACATTTATGTTCACACGGCACACACATCTGCACATGCACATATGCATGTACCACCACATACACTGGTATCATGAAAATTGAACAGAGACTTAGGTAGGCCATGGCTGCACAGGCTGCTGCAAATTCCTTAAAAGAGATGAGAGGTGGAGAGATGAGGAAGACAGAGCTCCAGCTCCAAGCTAGGTCAAGAGTTGTGTGGTGCTGGGCCTGTCTACAGAGCCACTTCCAGGACCATCGGGCCTACAGAGGAACTCTGTTTCAAAAAACTATTAAAAAACAACAAAACAAAACAAACAAACAAAACAAAACAGGGGCTGGAGAGATGGCTCAGTGATTAAGAGCACTGACTGCTCTTCCAGAGGTCCTGAGTTCAATTCCCAGCAACCACATGGTGCCTCATAACCATCTGAAATGAGATCTGATGCCCTCTTCTGATGTGTCTGAAGACAGGTATAGTACAGTTGTATTCATAAAATAAACATTTAAAAAAAAAAGGAAAACTCACCATATCATCATTATTTGAAGGAAAGCTATGGGTGTTTATTCTCATGTGCATCAAAGTGGAGAGTTTAAAAGGTTTATTTCTTTGTTTTTACTTATATGTATGTGTGCCTGCAAGAGTTTATATGCATCACCTGTATGTGGAGGCCAAAAGGTGAGATCAGATCCCCTGGAACTGGATTACAGGCAGTTGTGAGCTGCCTAAAGTACGTGTTAAGGATCAAACCCTGAGCGGGGTGGGAGAGGTGCAGTTCTTTAATCCCAGCGCTCAGGAGGCAGAAACAACTGGTACTCTGAGTTTGATGCCACTCTGGTCTATAGACTGAGTTCTGGGCTGTCCAGGGCTTCCCAGAGAAACCCTGTCTCAAAAAAACAAAACAAAGACAAAAACAAAACCAAAATCAAACAACAACAACAACAACAAGAACAACAACAACAACAGAATCAAAGTCCAGTTCTCTACAAAAGCAGTGAGCACTCTTAACTGCCGAGCCAGTTGAGCTGCAGAAAGCTTCAGGTTCAAGGAGATGCCCTGAAAAAAAAAAAAAAAGTAAGGTTGGTCCTAGAAACATATCTCCAGCTCCAACCGGGGAACATTTCTTTTTTTTTTTTTTTAAAGATTTATTTATTTATTATATGTAATGACACTGTAGCTGTCTTCAGACACTCCAGAAGAGGGCATCAGATTTCATTACAGATGGTTGTGAGCCACCATGTGGTTGCTGGGATTTGAACTCAGGACCTTTGGAAGAGCAGTCAGAGCTCTTAACCACTGAGCCATCTCACCAGCCCCGGGGATCATTTCTAAGCTGTATTATAAAAAAAAAAAAAAAAGAGGCTAACAGGGCTGTCGGTGTGGCTCCATCGGTTTAGTGCTTTCATGGCCTGTGTGAGGTCCTGGCTTCCGTCCCCAGAACTATATAAACGAGAGGTGATGGCACACCATTGTAATCCTTTCTCTTGGGGATAGAGACAGGGGGCTCAAGGTCATCCTTGGCTGCATTTCCAGGCTGAGACTAGTCTGGCCTACAGGAGAGCATGTCTCAAAAAAAAAAAAAAAAAAAAAGAGTAGATCCAGTGGAGTTGCCCACGAATAGGAGACTACACAATGCCCAACAAATCCCTCAGTGATTATTCTCATGGAAAAATCTCCTTGCTATAGTAAGAGGGAAGTAAGGAGAAGACATGTACTAGCATCCTGCTGCCCTATGTAGTCGTGTGTAACTTTCATCTTAGCACTTGGAAGCCTGTGGCATGAGGGCTGTGATCCCAAGCCATCCTTGGCTACATAGTGAGAACCAGTACCACTGTGTACCTCAGTGGTTAGTGCTCTCCAAACAGGAACTGACCTTGGCATTGACATCCACTAACACATAAACCAGGCATATCGTCATTGTTGGAGTCCATCAAAATACCCTCACTCACAAAGACCACAGAGATCACCATCGCTGCAAATGGCAAGAGGTTTTTTTTTATTATTATTATTCCAACATGTTGGGGACCCTCCTCAGCATGCAGGCAAGAGGAGAGACCCAGAACAAAGAAAGAACACATTTTTTTATACCTTGTAAGGGGCAGATTTAGGCAACAAGGCTAGCTGGCTTATTCTTATTGGTGTTGATCCCCCTGCCTCTATCCCCAAGAGCAAGGATTACAATGGTGTGTCATCACCTCTCCTTTATGTAGTTCTAGGGACTGAAGCCAGGACCTCACTCAGGTCAGGAAAGCATTGTCCTAATGGAACCACACCAACCACCCTATTTGCCTTTTACATAGTTTTGTTTTTTTTTTTTTTTTTTGCAAAAGGGCATCTCATTGAACCTGAAGCTTTCCAACAAAGTTAAGCAGACTCAGCAGTTAAGAGTGCTCACTGATGTTGTAGAAGACTCGTGTATAATTCTCTTTTTTGGCTTTGGTGTTTTGTTTTGTTTTGTTTTGTTTTGTTTTGTTTTATTTGGTGACACAGGTTTCTCTGTGTAGCACTGGCCATCTTGATAGTCACTCTATAAATAAAGCTACCCTCAAACTCAGAGAAAGGTCATCTTCTGCCTCCTGTATGTTGAAATAAATTGGGTGCACATGCTGCAAAT
>CACVCL010034649.1:0-26162 GCA_902729485.2 Mus minutoides
CTGTCTCAAGAAAAAACAAAAATAAGAACAAAAAAGGAATTCATGTTAGGCCTAGTAAGATGGCCCAGCAGAAAAAAATGAAGCTCTTCGGGGCCTTGAAGACCTACCAGCCCCCTCTGGAGTTCATATGATGAAAGAACCAACTTCCACAAAATGTCCTGTCTTCTGACCTTCACATACACACTGTGGCACCCCATTCACAACACCACCTCCCAGAGGTGACCTCCACATACACACCGTGGCACCCCACTCACAACACCACCTCCCACAGGTGACCTCCACATACACACCGTGGCACCCCACTCACAACACCACCTCCCAGAGGTGACCTCCACATACACACTGTGGCACCCCACTCACAACACCACCTCCCAAAGGTGACCTCCACATACACACTGTGGCACCCCATTCACAACACCACCTCCCAGAGGTTACTTTGCATATAGTATTTTTCAAAACTTTATCTTGTTTTCTCTTTGTTTTTTATTTTTGATGTTGTTCTATTTGGCTTTGTTTTTCCAGACAGGGATTCTCTGTCTAGCCATGGTTGTCCTGGAACTCACTCTATAGATCAGGTTGGCCATGAACCCTAAGAGATCCACCTGCTTCTGCCTCCCTAAGGCTAAGATTAGAGGTGTGTGTCACCATAGCCTATCACATATAATATTTTTCAAAACTACTGGGTGGGTGGTTCATGTCTCTAATCCCATCACTCAAGAGGCTGCAATTCCGGTTCTTCTATACAAGGAAACCATGACTCAAAACCAAACTAAAACAAAAAGCCCTGGGTTCAATCAACAGCTCTCCTGCCAAAGACTGGTCTAGTAAACCTTTACAAGGGTACATCTGCATGTAAGCAAAGGATTGGGAGAGAAAAGCCACTGAAGAGTGGGAGAGGCTGGAAATGAAACTCAGTTAGTAGAGCATTTAAACATGAAACATGGGGTTTGAGGCCTGGCACCATAGAAAGTGTACATGGAAGCCTACAAGCCTATAACGCTAGGACTGGGAGGTAGAGGCAAGAGCATCAGAAGCTTAAGGTCACCTTTATCTGAAAATGGAATTCAAGAGCAGCCTAGGCTAAGAAACCCTGTCACTCAAAAACAATAAAACAAACAAAACAAAACAACAATAAAAAGCAGAAACTTACTACCTACTGGTGAGATTATATAACTTTATATAGCTCAAGCAGAAGTCACTTCGTTCCAGAAAGGAAACTGCAGACCAAGTTGAACTTGGTCCTCTAGGGACTGGCACATAGGTTTGTCTAGGGTAACATGAAGAATCATAGGGGAAGAGAGAAGACAGCAAGAGATACAGGGGAGGGTGCCACACAGCCACAAGGAACTCTAGCAACAAACACCTCAAAATCACTTCTTAATGCAATCTCAATTCATGAGGTTTTCAGTTTAATACCCCAACCTAATTTTTATCTAGTTTGATACACCTAAGTTGACTATTTCTGTTGTGGTGTTGCAGATCAAACTCAGCCTCATAAATGTTAGGCAAGGAATGAGCTACAAGTTCATTGTATATAAGCTATGCTGGATATTATAAATACCTCATCAAAAAAAATTTTTTTTTTTGAAAAAGGGTCTTACTGGGTAGACCAGGCTGGCCTTGAACTCACAGAGAACAGCTTGTCTCTCCCTAGAACCCTGGGATTCAAGTCATGTATGACCATTTAAATACCCCAAATGGAATATAATTCCTCAAGCAACATCAATGAAAGTTTTAGAAACACAGAAAAGGTTCTAATGGATATACAGTAAACTTTCCTATTTAAATGGTGAAAGGCACAACCCCATGACCCCCTAACTGATATCCTTTTGTGCAATGCTGCATTCTTAACCAGAAGGGCAGGTTGGCCACCCTCAACATCACACTCTGCAAACACAGAGGAGTGGATAGTAATGACTCAAACCACGAGAAAGTAAAGGACCAAGAAACGAATACTTAAAACTCATACCTGTTGGCCAGGCAGTGGTGGTGTACGCCTTTAATCCCATCACTTGGGAGGCAGAGGCAGATGGATTTCTGAGTTTGAGGCCAGCCTGGTCTACAAAGTGAGTTCCAGGACAGCCAGAGTTATACAGAGAAACTGTGTCTCAAAAAACAAAACAAAAAAAACAAACAAACAAAAATTTCTTACCTGTTGTGGATCCACTGCGGCTGTTGTCATTGTTCCTCCTGGAGAAAAGAGATGCCTGGAGAGAAAAGAAACTGATTTCACAACACTGAGGACCAAATCCTGTCCCAACCTAGGCAGGAGCACAATTCCAGCACAGACAGTTTCAGTTTCTCACTCTCTAATTCAGAGCCCTCTTCAGGGCCAACAACATGACTAAAGGCTCCAGAGCTGTTTACACACTTTCAACAGGAAAGAGTAGTCATTGGTGTGTGTGTCCTGTCTCTTAAATGGGACACTAGAAATGCCTCTGAAATGCCTGTTCTCAAAAATGCTAACCCAAAAGGCAGAAATTTCAATTTAAACAAAAGACATCTTAGCTTCTCCAAACACCTGCCCTTGATTAGTTAATCAATTTATTTTTGTAGGCCTTTGTCTTAGTCAGGGTTTCTATTCCTACACAAACATCATGACCAAGAAACAAGTTGGGGAGGAAAGGATTTATTTGGCTTACACTTCCATACAGCTGTTCATCACCAAGGAAGTCGGGACTGGAACTCAAGCAGGTCAGAAAGCAGGAGCTGATGCAGAGGCCATGGAGGAATGTTCTTTACTGGCTTGCTTCCCCTGGCTTGCCCAGCCTGCTCTCTTATAGAACCCAAGACTGCCAGCCCAGAGATGGTCCCACCCACAGGGGCCTTTCCCACTTGATCACTAATTCAGAAATTACCCCACAGCTAGATCTCATGGAGGCACTTCCCCAACTGAAGTTCCTTTCTCTGTGATAACCCAGCTGTGTCAAGTTGACACAAAAACTAGCCAGTACAGCCTTCTAAGCAGTAGTTCTCTTTGTAACAGTCCTGGAACTCAGGCTGCACACCAGGCTGGCCTCAAACTCACAAAGCCTGCCTGTCTTTGCCTCCCAAGTGCTAGAATTGAGGATGGCCCTTGGTAAACTTAGTCTCTGCCTGTCTAAAGCCCAGGCTGACCTTCTTAACTCAACTTAGCTAGTGTTGGGATTCGGCACAGGCCACCATGCGGGGCTCTCAGCATAGGGACTATCAAACTGATACTTGAGGGTGTTTACATTTTTGTGAACAAGACTAAAACCAGCAGCAGCTGCCTTAATGCTGACTGAGCTCAAGAAAGAGTAGCTCCAGAGTGTTGGTATCAGAACCTCTGAAACTTGTGACATCACATAGATGTGACCCACAAACCATTGCCAAGTCAACAGCCACCATATTCCCAGAATCTACTTGGCTCACCTGTCACCTCTACCTGTGATTACATCATCATCCATATATAAGAAAAGACCCCCCCATCTCTCTCCTTCTCCCTCTCCCTCTCCCTCTCCCTCTCCCTCTCCCTCTCCCTCTCCTTCCTTCTCTTTCTGCCGCCACCTTGTCCCTCTCTCTTCCTATAAACCTCATGTGTAACTGTTTGGCCTAGTGTGATCCTTCTGAAGCAGTGCGAGGGTCAAGATCATAACATAGAGAACTGTAAAGTCTCCTATCCCCAGTGACCCACACCCACATGAAACTGCCTTCTGCCCAGCAACAGAACCTGTCTAGACACAGCTCAGCCTCCAACCCAAAGTCCCACTTCCTTTAGAAAAACTGTCCTGAAAGCAGAAGCTTTGAGCAGTATTCACATCGATGAACAGCCCATAAAATATCTACTAATGTTTCTCAGGGGTGAGGTGGGGCTGAAGCAAAGGAGGAGCAAGAGTTCCAGCCCAGCTTGGACCATAGAGAGCCTGCGGGCAGCCAGTGCTGCCTAGTCGGACACTAAAGGAAACCCAGACAATTCTCACTATGCACCTTATAAGTTCTATTGTAAGGTGTTTCCCTTTAAATAAAGCCTCCACCGGACAAATGCAAGTTGCTCTAAAACAGAGGGACATGCAAACAGAAAGGAAACCTCTAGAACAAAAGCAAGAGCTTTCCCAAACAGCTCGGGGCTGCTCCCAGCCCCCCTCCTCCCCCACCGACCCATTGCTGCAGTTCTGTGACCAGTGCAGGCAAGGCAGCAGCGGCTTGGGGGCCAGATCTGGTGCAGGACCTACCGAACAGGAGAGCTGAGGGACGAGCAAGTCCTCACGGTCCAGATCATCACACAGCAAGGCGGTCCAGACGACTGTTAAATTATCGCCCTGCCCATGCCACCGTGGGAAGTGACAGAGAAGGACATCCTATCTCCTCCATTGCCCTCTGCACACACACACACACACACACACACACACACACACACACATACACCTGTGTGTACATGCACCTGCACATTCCTGAGCATGCATAGCACCCACAAAAGCACACACCCACACAAGTAAGGGCAGAGCACTGGGTGAGATGGCACACACCTGGCATCACAGCACTGGGAAACCTGAGACAAGAGGACTGCCAGGAGTTCAGGACTCCTAGTGAGTTCCAGGCAACCTGGACTACACAACAAGATACTCGTTAAAGAGGTGGGGGTCGGTGTTCAGAAGCTAGAAGGGCTTGCTATCAAGCCTGGTGATTGGAGTTAGATTTCCCAGAACCCTCTTGGTGAGAGGAGAAAGAAATGATGCCCGCAGAGGTCTTCTGACCGTTCAAGCTCTCCGTGCACATTGGCTAGCACTAGCACCACTGAAATTTTTTAAAAGCAAACAAACAAACAAACAAACAAAACCTTAAATAAATAAAAATGTAAAAAAACGATCAAGGGCAAGCATGATAATACATGCCTTTAATCTCCACACTTGGGAGACAGAGGAAGATGGATTTCTGTGAGTTCAAAGCCAGTTTGGTCTACTTAAAGAGTTTGAATTCCTGCCAAAGCTACACAGTGAGAGACCTAGTCTGGGGGGAGGGGTGCGGGGGGGGGGAGAGGAAGGGTGGCATTGAAAGACCTAGAAACGCAAGGACTCCCTCACATTCTGACTCTGGAGAGGCGACACCCCAAATCACTCACTAGAAACAGTCTTGATGCAAACTGTAAGAGGACTTTTATTATCAGCCAGCTGAGGACGAGCTCCTTTCGCCCGAGGGTCTGGGGAGTTCGACCTGAGCTGCAACAGCAGAGGGTTTTTGAAGGAAAAACCTCAGGAGGTGGGGTAAGAGCAGAAAGAATGGGGTGTTCATGGATCTGTCCTTGGTGAAGGAACAAGAGAGTGAGTGAGCTAATGTCTGTCCTTGCAGTTATCTCTGGGTCTCTGACAGACAGGCAGGCTGGGTCATCTAAGGTAGAGGAACAAAAGGCTTCTTGCTAGCTTTAGAGAACAAAGAGCTTCTTACTGGCTGTATTCTTAGAGATCGGGAAACAGGCTTTGGGGGAAAACTTTGGGGTAAAATTTTGGGGTCTCACAGTATTTGTTTCTGTAGAAAGACTTGGGGGGGGGGCAGCAATAAGTAATCTTGTATGCTGGGAATTTTTTGTGTTTTTGTTTTTTTATTCTAGGAATGTTACCGGTCTACACTCTGACACTCCATCAAGCAATACTCTTACTTTTTTTTTTAAATGTATGTTATGCTAAGTCTTACTGGGTTTCCAAGGCTTCCCCGGAAATAGTTGTTTAGTGCAGGCTGGCCTGGAACACATAGAGATCTGCCTGCCTCTGTCTTCTCATTGCTGGAATCAAAGGTATGTGTGACCACACCTGGCTGAAGTTTTGAGAAGCTGAGAAAGGTTCTGGGTGAGATAAATGAATCAATAAATTGAACAGTCAGAATAGAGTTACATACATGGAAATGGGACTATTCATAACTTAGACAGGTTTAGCCTACTGTTAAGGGAGTCCTCCTGCTGTGTACTGAAATGAGGGCTGGGCCAGCAGGAGAGCTAGAAGGATCTCAGGTATGCAGCACTGACTTCCCAGACATTGCCCAGACTGCTTTCCTGAGCTGCAAACCAAGGGCCTAGGTGGCTGACCACCCTTTGACTAGGCTTGTGGCAATGCTGATTGTAATGGGAATGGCTTGAAGCACATTTGCAGTTACCTTCTACCAAGATGAAGCCAAGGCCTCCCCCAGGCCTGCTGTTCATACAAAGAGAACTGAAGACCTGGCTAGGAGAAGACAGCCTCCCTGACCCTCCACCAGCTTTTCTCCTCCCTCTTCTATGACCAACATGTGTTCTAGCTCCACTCTGTCTGAGTCTCCTTCTCCAGTCCCCTTCTTTGTGCTGCTGTGTCTCTTTGATTTCCTTCTCCCTCTCTGTCTAGAACATCTGAACCCTCTGGTAAGCTCTACTGTGCAAGATTCAGCTCTATGCCTCTGTAAGGCAGCTCACCACCCTAAGACCACACACTTCTCAAGTCAGAAACTGATACAGAGGCCACAGAGGAGGGCTGCTTACTAGTTTGATAATAACTTAGCCTCCTTTCTCATAGCACCCAGAAGCACCAGCTCAGGGTTGACACACACTAATATAGCTGTCTGTGGTGGTATACACCTCACCCCCGGCACTCTGGAGACTGAGGCAGACATATTTCTAATGAGTTCCAGGCTGGTCTAGTCTACATAGTGAGATTCTATCTCAGAAATTTAAATTTAAAAATGAGTTATTTATGAAAATTTTCAAGAAACGTCTTTTGTTGTTACATTTTAATCATTGATCGAGTGTATGTACCACGGCATGAGTCTGTGGAGGTCAGAGGATAACTTTCAAGAGTTGGTTCTCTCCTTCCATCATGCTAGTCCCAAGAATTGAACTCAGGTTATAATCAGTCTTGATTGTCAGGTCCAGTGTAGTGGAAAGTTAAGGGTTCTTTGGAGAGTCAGTTGTGTTGGATGGTGTTTTGTTAGGGCAAACACATAAAGGAGTGTTTTCTGAAGTGGACACAGGTGCAAGGATGTTTTATTAAAGCAGGCCCATGAATGGACACATGACTAAGGATTATGTAATGACACACATACTGCATAGTCGAGACACATTTGTCAAGACTCCATAAAGAGAAACATGAGAAAAACTTGTGGTAGTGTGCCTTGGCTTCTTGCTGCTTCCTCTGACTCGGGATGATCTGATGTCAGCTAAGACAGACTCAGGTGCTAAGGCAAGACACATGCTGAGACAAGACCCAAAGAGGACTCGTGATGTTTAGAGAGAGTATAAAAAAGGTTCGACAGACAGTGATGGAGGGTGAGCTTGGCTTACTTACAGAGCTAGCTGTACAATGCTTGTTAGTCTCAAGTCTTCACTGATCGTCACTTTGCTCAGAGACACAGCTGAGAACTTTTCCTGACCTTCCTCCACAGTCCCTCTGGATGACTTGTGCTAAGGTTGAGGCCTGGGTGTTCCTACTAGTACGTACCACCACTGTTGCTAACCTGACTCTACCAAACTAGACTGCTGGAGTATCCACAAAGTGTTTAAGACTGGATCAAGCTGCCATTGTTAACCTGTGAATTGAACTGCTGATTTCCAGATAACGCAGACAAGAGTTGCTCCAAAAAACCATTTCTTAACAGGTCCACTTCCCCCATATCCTTTCTTTTCCACTACCTGGGGTGGGTAGTGGGCTAAAGGAAAGATTAAAGTATTTTAAAACCATCATTAAAAGTAGACCTTAATCCCAGCACTCGGGAGGCAGAGGCAGGCAGATTTATGAGTTCGAGGCCAGCCTGGTCTAAAAGTGAGTTCCAGGACAGCCAGGGCTATACAGAGAAACCCTGTCTCGAAAAACAAAAAAAAAAAAAAAAAAAAAAAAAAGTAGACCTTAAGCAGGGCATGGTGGCGCAGGCCTTTAGTCTCAGCACTTGGGAGGCAGAAGCAGGCAGATTTCTGAGTTCAAGGCCAGCCTGGTCTACAGAGTGAGTTCCAGGACAGCCAGGGCTAAACAGAGAAATCCTGTCTTGAAAAACCAAAATAAATAAATAAACAAAAAATGAAAACAAAATAAAAGTAGACCTTAAAAAAATTACATCTCAGGAGCAAGCACATTTACCTGATGAGATGGCCTTGGTTGGTTGGTTGGTTGGTTGGTTGGTTGGTTGGTTGGATGATTGGTTGGTTGGTTGTTTGGATGGTTGGTTGTTTAGATGGTTGGATGGGTAGTTGGTTGGATGGTTGGTTGGTTGGTTGGTTGGTTGGTTGGTTGATTGGTTGGTTGATAAGTTGGATAGATGTTTGGTTGGATGCTTGAATGGACAGTTGGATATTTGATTGTTTGTTTGGATGGTTGGTTAGTTGGTTGGTTATTTGGGTGGGGGGGTGGGGGGGTGGTTTTGAGGCAATACCTTTCTGTTTCCCAAATTGGTCTGACCCCTGTAATCACAGCACTTGGAAGGCAGACAGGAGGATCAGATTTTCAAGATCATCTTCAGCTACCTGCTGAGTTCTCAAATTCAAAGCTAATTTGTTTTACACAGTGAGTTTCAGGCCAACCTGGACTACATAGTAAGACCTTTTCTCCCTAAGCTGAGTTTGAGCCAGGCATCATGGCCTATGCCTTTAATCCAGCACTGGGGAGGCAGAGCCAGGCAGATATCTATGAGTCCAAGGATAGCCTGGTCTACAAATGAGTCCCAAAATCCAGCAAGGGCTACATAGTAAACACTGTCTTTAAAAACAAAAGTAAATGTTGGGTGTATTGGCTCGTATATGTAATTATACAGTAAGTTTGAGGCCAGCCCGGAGTACATGAGATTTCTGAGTTCAAGTACAGCCTGTTCTAAGTAGTGAGTTCTAGGACATCCAGGGCTACACAGGAAAACCTTGTTTCAAAAAATAAAAAAGTGAAACAAAAGACTGTCCTGAGAAACAGAAAAGAGCAATGTTCAGTTGAAAAAAAAGACTCTCTGGTCCAATTTTATATTACCCAATTTCTATATTTTTATTACATATTTGTGTGTGTGTGTGTGTGTGTGTGTGTGTGTGTGTGTGTGTAGAGAACAGTTTGAGAAAGTCATTCCATCATGTGGGTTCTAGAGTCAAACTCAGACCATCAGGCTTGGCGGGAAGCACTTTTACCCATTAAGCCATGTCACAGGCCTACAGACCAACATTATTGTAAAGGCATTTCAGCAATTAAACGGTAAAGAATTGTATAAAATGACACAGGATGCAGAACAAGATCTCTTAGAAACGTTCATATCATTTACAACTAAGATCAAGCAGCCAAACAGGAGTAGATTAATGTTCACCAAAGCCTTAGGAATAAAACAGAGGCAACCATTAAAAAATATATACATATTACGTTTTCAATAAAATAGAGTCTTTCCTTGTTGGAAAGTTGGGTGGTCTTTTGCCTTAAGAGGACACAAGGCTGTATGTGTGTGGTCATTGGGTTCAATAATCCTCTTCCAACGGAATAATATCAGGAACTTCTTCAGTGTCAGATGTCGAGTCAGCAGCAGTGAAATCAAGCATCTGTAAAAGAAGAACCTCAGATGTTAAGACAAGCACTCTCTCCCTGGTGACGACTGAGGTCAGAAGAACAGGCAGTTAGTAAGTGAACTTCAGATCCAAAGCAGCTCCTCATGCCTCCACCCTTGCAGTGCTGAGAAGATAGACAGGGTCCGCCACACCACACTGAGACCTCCCTTTACGAGCTCACTGCTAGAGCAGACTCTATAAAATACTTCTTGTTGGGCCAGGTGCCCTTCTTTCATTCCAGCACTCTGGATGCAGAAGCAGACAGATCTCTGTAAGTTCAGGCCAGGCAGGCTACTACACAGTGAGACACTCTCAAAGGCGAGAGAGACAGAGAGAGAGAGAGAGAGAGAGAGAGCATTTTGAGGTATTATTCTTTTTAAATAATAATGTTTTACTTTTGTAGGACTTGTATAGGAACTGAAATAGCAATTTCTTTTCTTTTTTTTTCTTTTTTTTTTTCTGGTTTTTCGAGACAGGGTTTCTCTGTATAGCCCTGGCTGTCCTGGAACTCACTCTGTAGACCAGGCTGGCCTTGAACTCAGAAATCCGCCTGCCTGTGTCTCCCGAGTGCTGGGATTAAAGGCGTGCGCCACCATGGCCCGGCCAGCAATTTCTTTTCTAATTTTGATATACAACACTCAGGAGGCAGAGGCCAAGACAATGGTAAGCTCACAGCCAGAATGGGCTACATAGAGAGAACCTGCCTCAAACAAAACTTTAAAATAGTCATCTCAAGGGGCCAGGGGTGTAGCTCATTGGTAAGGTTTGTGCTTAGCAAGCTCAAAGGTCCTGGGTTCCACCTCCAGCAATCAGGGAGGTAAAAAAAGGAAATGTGAAATACAGTAGTGTAGACTGGATGGCTCCAACCAAAAAGAAAATATTAGGGGAAAGATATTGTCCTAACAGCCAAGTCAACTAACAGCAACAACAGCAAAAACTACTCTCAAAGAAAAGGACAGAAATGAAGAAATGGATCAAGGAGCTAACGTTTTACCGTGTAGCATAAACAGACAAGATATTTTACATGAATGATAAAAGTCTCTGTAGTGAATGATGGTGATAGTTGGACTACACTGTAAACATATTTAGTGTTGCTGAGTTACATATCAAAATCATGGTTTAAATGAAGCATGTACGTGGCTCCCATCTGTAATCTCAGCATGTAGGAAGTGGAGCTAGAAGATCAGGAGTTCAAAATCAGCCTCAGTTACACAGCAAGTTCAAAGCTAGATAAGATCTGAAAAAATCAAAAAGCAAGCCAGCTTGAGTTACACTGAATCATAACTTAGCAAACTCCTGTCTCAGAATGATCAAAATATAAATGTTTGTGTGGTGTGTGGGTGTGGTATACATGTGCCCACACTTGAGCCCAAAGGTTGATTTTTAAAATATATATATATTTATTGTATATAAGCACATTGTAGCTGTCTTCAGACACACCAGAAGAGGGCATAGGTCTCAGTACAGTGGTTGTGAGCCACCATGTGGTTGCTGGGTTTGAACTCAGGTCCTCTGAAAGAGCAGTCAGTATTCTTAACTGCTGAGCCATCTCTCCAGCCCCCAAAGGTTGAGTTACTGTGTCTTCCTCGAGCACTCTTCGCCTATTTTTTGAAGCAGACTCTCTCACTGAGCTTAGATGGCCTTGACTCGACTAGGCTGGCTGGCCATGAGCCCCGGGTTCTGCCTATTCCATAGTTCTATCCACCCCCACCAACACTGGGTTTCAGACCACACCCCAGCTCCAGGTTTAAATATGGGAGCCAGTGGTCCAAATTCAGCAAGCACTTGACCTCTTGTGAAGCAGGCACTTTATCAACTCAGCCATCTCCCCATCCCCAGCATGGTAAATGTGGTGCTTGCTGTATTTTATTCCCTAACAATGTGGGGGAAATGAGGGATATGGAAACCAGGAAAGTCTTCACTTATTCACCAGGCATTCTTCTCTTTGTGTCCTTTACTGGACTTTTCCCAAAGAACCCAGCAGCTGAGAGATCTGTGCATCTGAGGCACAGTTCTCAGATACTAATGCATCCCTTAAGTTTTCCCTTGATACAGTAATTTGCATTCTAGCTCTTCAGCAGGGTTCACTTTGCAAAGGTTTTATCAACCTGAGATCCGCAGAGCTCAGCAGTGTTACAGAAATTGATTCAGAGCATCAGCCAGAAAAGCCAACTATCATGGTAGCCTTTTGTAGGCTGAAAGATATACTTGCTTAGCTTCTTCCCTGAGCTATTGTTAATGAATGTATATTTTAATACCTACCAGGCCACTTGCATTAATACTCATTCACTTATATATTCCCTCTTACTAAATCTATATCATAACACAATATTTGTGTACATGTGTTTTTTGTGACTCCATAGCCCAGAATAGCCTCAAACTTGTGGCAGGTCCTCCTGCCTCGACCTTACAAATCTTTAGATTTCAGGCATAAGTCACCATGCCTGGTGCACTATATTTATTTTTACTAAATATAAAATAGAACATGAAGCTGTAACACAAAAGATAGAAACAGAGGAATTTTCTAGTTGCCAAACAAGAAAGCCAGCTGTGGTTTTCTCCTGCCAGAGAGTTAAGTGCTAGAATGGGAACATTATATCTATATTATCTACACCTACACATACATCCACACCCACACCTACACCTACACCTACATCTACATCCACATCTACATCTCTATCTATATCTGCACTTTGACATCAGTAATACATTGGACCAATTCCCCACTATACTCCTTAGTTCTTTTCAACCTCTTTCTACATTGAAGTATCCAACTTACCAGGTGAGGAATAAAGATGGTATGTGCTCACTTGTGAAAGGAGATCAATAAACACTAGTAACCTAGATACCAACTCTCTGCACATCCTTTGGAGAATGTTGGAGGTTCCACTTGCAGAGTTCTAATCCCTAAAACCAACAACACATCCACCTCCACCAACACCACCCCTCCACCAACCCACACAAATGCACCCCCCCACACACACACACACTGACTTAAGGCCTTGGGACGGTTTAGGAGTGCCATATGAACAACTCACCTATTCTGCACCTATCCTGAGAATTCTAACTTCCTGGGACTAGTTAAGACAAGAGCAAACCACTGCATTGCTCTACAGAGCATCCCACTGAGGGCAAGTGAGCGCGGGCAGCTCGGTGTGGCCCCGCCCATCCAGCTGTTCCTAATTGTTCCGTATAGGGAAGGCAAAGGAAGCTGACTCTGTAGACCAGGCTGGTCTCTGGACTCAGAAATCCCCTGCCTCTGCCTCCCGAGTGCTGGGATTAAAGGCGTGTGCCACCTTCCATATAACCACATCAATTCAGTATGCAAGATCCTTTACACTATTAGGCTGTCTCCAACTCTACTGTCAACTTGTGTGCTATGAAGGAAATGGGAGAGGGAAGGAGCAGCTAAAAGTAGCCATAGTCTATCATGTATGGTGAGTTTAAGTTCCAACTTGGTGATCTTGCCGAACCACCTTTTCATGGCTTTGGGCAATGCTTCACAAATCATTTCCCAGAATTAGAAAATAAACACTTGTTTTATTAACACGAACAAGCAGCTACGTACTGCTAAAGCAGGCCTGTAAGAAGTGCTTTGCTGAAAAGATACCTATCAGGCAAGGATGGAGGGTGGAGTCGGTATGGCCTGCACAGTGCGGCACCAATGAGGTAGCCATAGACCCTCCCCGAGGACAGAAAGCCCGATATTCTTTCTGTCATGAAAACCAGAATGTCCTGAGCCAGAGATACTGCGGGTTTTTTTTCAGGCTGTTCACCACGCTATCCCTAGGGGGCACCATTCACACGATACAAGTCATGAATTCACACAGTATGGCAAGTTTCCACAAGATGGCACTAAACACTTTGAGGTCCTTTTTCTCCTTTTCATAAAGCATAGGCAGTGACTGGCCCTGGGTCCCGGATAATGTAAAAGGCAATTACAGGAATAGAAAGGCTATCTGGCCGGGCGTGGTGGCGCACGCCTTTAATCCCAGCACTCGGGAGGCAGAGGCAGGCGGATTTCTGAGTTCGAGGCCAGCCTGGTCTACAGAGTGAGTTCCAGGACAGCCAGGGCTTCATAGAGAAACCCTGTCTCGAAAAATCAAAAAAAAAAAAAAAAGAAAAGAAAAGAGAAAAAGAAAGGCTATCTGTAGGGATTTAAACTGCTGGTAAATGTGCACTCGCAGTGCTGACTGTGAGTCTAAGAATGTGCTTGCATCCCATCCCAGAGGGCCTGGAGCATCTAGGTCAGCTCCCTTTGCTTTCCCTATACCGAACAATTAGGAACAGCGGGATGGGCGGGGCCACACCGAGCTGCCCACACTCACTTGCCCTCAGTGGGCAATGCAGATGCAGAGCAATGCAGTGGTTTGCACTTGTCTTAACTAGTCCCAGGAAGTTAGAATTCTCAGGATAGGTGCAGGTTACAACGATTGTTATTATCTATTGTCTACCACCTAATCAATGTCCACAGCTGATTCACCTAATCAACGTTCATTCCTCTGCATCTGATTCATTTGAGCCTTTTGTTTTGCTCTGTTCTTCCCTGTGCTAGGCACTGAAGCCATGATCTTGCACGGATCAGACAAACAGATCACTAAAGCTGCCTCTCCAGCTCCAAAGATCCCTCTTGATTCCACATGCTGCTCTGTATCAACAGCCCATCTTTGATTTTATTTTACTTATTTCTAAGATGAAGTCTCACAATGTCAAATACTCTGGCCTTCAACTCACTTTGTAGACCAGGCCTGCTCTGACTTGCCTCAGAAGCTGGGACTGAGATATGCACCACTAGGTCCTGTGTCAAGAAACTTCTAAAAATAAAATATTTTATAAGGCCTACACTAAGGATCTTGTTTTTAGTAAGGGTCTATAGATAAGTCTGTTACCTATATACATACTATAAACTCATTCTGTGCTTTGTTTCAGCTTAATCTTCCTATTTGCCTCCTTTTTCCATTGTTTCTCAATATGTGATCATTGGATCGCCTGCATTAGAAGCACATAATATGCCCCAGTACAGGGGAATGCCAGGGCCAAGAAGTGGGAATGAGTGGATATGGGAGCAGACCAGGGGGAGGGTATAGGGGACTTTTGGGATAGAATTTGAAATGTCAATGAAGAAAATATCTACTAAATTTTTTTTTAAAGAAGCAAATAGAATGCTCTCTAAAGGGCTAGAGAGATGGCTCAGTGGTTAAGAGCACTAATGGCTCTTCCAGAGGTCCTGAGTTCAATTCCCAGCAACCACATGATAGCTTACAAACATCTGTAATGAGATCTGATGCCCTCTTCTGGTGAGTCTGAAACAGGTACAGAGTACTCATATACATAAAATAAATAAACAAATTTCTTAAAAATGACAAAAACATAATTAAATGGTAATCATTTACCCATGGACATTTATCAAAAATATCATCTTGATATTTACACACAGGCCACCTGAGCTTGCCATCCTAATTTAAAATATCAATTAACACAGTCTATCACCTTTCTCACCTTTAACTTCTAGGAGCTGTTAGACCTTTTCTTCCCCCCCTTACAGGAAAGACCATTTAAGTCAGTATTTTCTTTCACTTTGATCAATTTGTTGCTCTGGAATTCCTATACCTTCCTAGGCTAATGTGTAATACTTAGCAAGTTAGTTTTGTATAAAGACAATTTAAGAATTAGTAGCCTTGACAGGCAGTGGTAGCACATGCCTTTAATCCCAGCATTAACAATCAGATATATGCATTTAAGGCCAGTCTGATCTACAAAGTGAGTTCCAGGATAGTTTGATCTGTAAAAAATGAGAAAACTAAGAAGACTAATGGACAGCACTTCACAATCTCTTGAGTTTGCTTGTTTGTTTGTGTGTTTGTTTGTTTGCTAGGTGGTTGGTTGGCTGACTGACTGACTGACTGACTGACTTGCTGGCAGGCTCACCACATCAGAGCTTACACAGTTATTATTTACTAACCTACCATGGTAAGTAAGAAACCATGTTAGGAAATCCATTAAAACTAACTTTCTGTCAGATTATGCCACAATGAAGCTGCGAGAGTTGATGACACCAAACATGGAAAAGACAATGAGAAGCTTGCTAATGTAAGTTCTCTAAACAAGGACACAGGCAGACAAACCGAGACCAGTGTTCACATCATGACAGGCAGCAGGGGCTTCGTCTGAAATGGATCTGCATTGTTGTCTGGCTTAATTGTTGTTTTGTGTATCCTTGACCGTCTGTCCTAGAACTCACTCTGTAGACCAGGCTGACCTTGAGCTCAAAGATCTGCCTGCCTCCCTCTGCTTCTGCAGGAACTAAAGGGAGAAGAAGCCACCACACCCACCTCTAGTCTGTACTCTGTTGCTCAGGAAGAAATGTCAAACCTGTCTCTTCTTCATAATCAACTCAATTAGCACTGAAACGCTCATAATGGAGAAACACAGGAGGAGACTTTCAGAATTGAGTAGCCAGCATTGTGACACATGCCTATAATCTCAGTCCTTAGGAGACTGAAGGCAACCAGAACTATGTAGCAAGACCAGTCTTCTCCACAAGAAAAAGCATGTATGTACTTATAGCATGTGAATGCTCCAAGCAGGTGTAGTACTAAGAGTCCCTGTACTCTGAAGGCTAGTCAGGAGGATTGCTTGAGTCCAGGAGTTAGGCCAGCTTGGGTGACACAGTAAGTCCCCATCTCAAAAACAAAAAACAAGGGGCCAGTGAGATGGCTCAGAGAGTACAGGCACTTGCTGCCAAACCTGATGAACTGAGTTTGAGGGGGGAAACCACATGTTTAGGAGAAAATGGATTCCCACAAATTATCCTCTGCTCCACACCCATAATGGTACCCATATGCCTACTAGTAACATTTTTATACCCGCAAATACAAATATTCCCATCAATTGAAATAAACTACCCACATACTTTTGAGGCACAGAATGGAAAGATAATTACAGAATTGAACTAAGAAAAAAAAAATTAAGAAGCAGAGAATGATGTACCTTTCCTGAAACCAGAAGATCTTTAACTGTCCCAGCCTCCTCAAGGACACAGGTGAAGATAAATGTTCACCCTTGTTTTGGGTATGTCTATGTGTGTTTGGTTTTGGCAATTTGGGGTTGTTTGTTTGTTTGTGATTTTGTTTAAGTTTTTGTATTTATATATCTGTTTGTTTCAAGACAGGAGTTCTCTGTGTAGCCCTGGCTGTTCTGGGAACACACTCTGTGGAGTAGGCCAGCCTCGAAACCAGGGATCTGCCTGTCTCTGCTTCCCAAGTGCTGGGATTAAAGAAGTGTCCCACCATCATCTGGCTACGCTTTCTTGTTTTCATGGAAAGTCATCAACTAGGGCTGAGATAACCTTCTTAGAGTTTAGTGAAGGTCAGCCCTGCTCACTTAGCATAATAGGCAGAGCCTGTGGCTCTAGAATTTGCTTTCTTTTTTAAAACATTCTATCTTTAAAATATCTTTTTTTACTTTATGCATAGGAGTATTTTGCTTGATTGTGCACATGTGTGCCATGTGCATGCAATGCCCACAGTTGCTAGAAGAGGGCATCACATTCCCTGGGACTGGGCTACAAGCACCTGTGAGCCTTCATGTAGGCGCTAGGAATAGAGCCCAGAAAGTCCTCTGCAAGAACCACCAGTGTCCTTAACCAGTGAGACCTCTGGAGCCCCTGGAATTGGCTGTATTGAACATACGTGTTGTTTTGTTTTTAAGATAGAGTTCCAAGTAGTTCAGGCTGTCTGTGGACTCACTATAGCCACAGATAATCTTGACCTTCTGATCTTCCTGCTGGCACCACCAAAATGCTATGATCCTAGGAGTGTTCACATCGAGCTACTAAGGTGTTAGGGATTGAACCCAGGGTTTAACGCATGCCAGGAAAGCACTCTACCTACAGAACTACAGCCCTAGAGTTCATTTGCATTTTTGGAAGTTTGATAAGGCTTTAGTAGTCTCACGTATCCTAAAGGACAGGTTCCCCTTAAAGGGACTAGAAGCCTGGCGACCATAGGCAGGTTTCTTAGACTTGTTTCTGTTTTCCTATGGGCACCAACCTCACCAATGACTGCAGTTGTTTTCTCACTCAGAAAGCCCACAGCCAGTTATCCAGGCAAAGTGCACTGAGCAATCTCACTTGTGACTTATTAACTGGACTGAACTCCCCTGTAGGTCAACTGGAACTCATGTATGTGCTTAATAATGTCATGCAGATCAAGCAGGTCGATAAAAGCAACACACAAAGCATATGTAACAACATAAAAGTGCTCTACCCTGTTATGAATTTTATTGGGTCCAAAGGGAAGGAAAAACCTCAACTCAAGCTGTCCAAGTACATGACTTGAGAGAAACAGAGATGAAGCCCTGCTCAGACCACACAGGAGCAGAGGCCACGTGAATGAATCTTTATTCAGTACAGACAGACATTTACAGCCAATAACAATACAAAGGCCACAGACAAGACTGTAAGCGCACCTGAGCTTTTAGGTTCTTCGAGGTCCTTACAAGACTAAAGCACGCCACTCACCAGCCGGGTAAAAGAACTCCTGTGCCAAGGTCAGCTGGGGCAAGACCATAACTGAGCTGTGAATGACCATAATGAGGACCTTTGTACTAAGGAGCTGCTTTTCTAATCCAAAGCCATCTATCAGGTTAATTTCAATATAGCAAAAGGGGTCACCTGGCCAGCAACATCATGCACGGGTGACAAGGAGAGGTTTACTGAGCTTTGACCTCAGACCGCTGGACCTTCAGGCTGGCCTTGCCCACCTCGGTAGACTGAGGATAAAAGGGACCTACCAGCCAGTTGAGAGGCGTGTTGTTAACAAAGTAATCCATAACTTCATCTAAGGATTCCTTCATTTTCTGCAGCTGCCCCTTGCTAGACGTGAGGACGCCATCAGACACTTCCTTAAAGGAGGAAGCATTGCGGAACACGGAGTAGATGTCGCCTGCCATCACCCCCAAGTGTTTGGCCTGATCTTGAATGTTCTGTGGTAACCCTTGGGCGTTGACCAGGATAGTCTGGCATGTAGTCTGGAGCTGCTGGGTCAGGTTGCGGGCGATAGCCAGAGTACGTGACTCGATGTGCTAAAAATAAAACAAACTCAAGAATTAGGGGTGGATCAGAAGGTGCTGTGTATGATTTATCCCTGTTACAGTATGCTGGCTATGCATCCATACAGACATCCTCTGACGCCTGAGTGCTTGCTTGTTTTTCCCAGGGAGGAATGCTCTGGCACTGAGCTAACCCCACAACCAGTGCTTTGACTTTTTAGTAACAACGCTGTATGAAGCAGCAGTAACCGTATTTCACAGCTGGGAACATCTGCTTAGAGTTTAATCTGCCCAATTAACAGCTGGAAAGTAGCTGAGTAGGAGACTTGAACTCCTGACTGTAAAGGTCATCCTCCTTCTTAAACTGAAGAACAGCAAGCAGGTCAGAGCAGACAGTCAAAACCTACCCTCTCTGTTGTTGGTTCAATTTAGTCTACTCTCAAACAGGAAGATACAGTATGAGCAGCTGACGCTGATATCAGAGGCTCACTGCCCCTGGGGACACAGAGAACCATTCTGTATGATCACACTGAGCTAGTTCTAGAACATTAGCTCCTGTTGGCTCTTGCCCTAGTTTACTAACCGTCAGTCCTCAACTGTGTCCTGATCACTTCCAGAAGCCACCCGACTCACCCATTTGAAGGCAGGTACTATGCACCATCGAGCTACATCCCCACCCCTCACCCCATTTTTTTTTTTTTTTTGAGACAGGGTTTCTCTGTGTAGCCCTGGCTGTCCTCAAACTCAGAAATCCGGCTGCCTCTGCCTCCCTAGTGCTGGGATTAAAGGCATGCGCCACCACGACTCCCCCACCCCTCGTTTTTAAAAATAATATTTAAACTACCTTCTCTGTGTGCACTTAGGCAGAGGTCAAAGGGGACCCTGAGGGAGTTGGTTCTCTCCTTCTAGCTGTGGGTCCCAGGTGCCTTTAACTGTTCATCCATTTCACCAGCCCCTCTCTATTTTTTATTTGGAGATAATCCCAGGCTCGCCTTGAACCTGCTTTCATCCTGCGTTAGCTTCTCAAGTAACTGGTTCTCCATGTCTGTGCCACCAGCTTGGGCTGATATGAATATACTCTGAGGGGACCCATGAGGGAACTGAAGCCAACAGTGTGGTAAGAACTTCTCCAGACACCTTAGTGAATGGCTCTGCCTGTCATCTTACCTCAACACAGTGGGACTCGTCGGTGTCGTCGTAGCCGATGCTTCTCTTCCACTCCACCCATGAGACATAGAGCCTATCCTGAGCACCCTGAATTTTCTGGTTGGCACTGTGCATATTCTTCCTGGCGAATTCAATCTGTAAGGAAACGAGCCAGGTGAACGCGACTACTCCTCGTGCTCCATCGGCTTGCGGCTCCATGGTGTCCACAGGCAACACAGAGACCACGGAGTTCAACACGAGCTGCATTTACTTATCGGCTTAGTGGTTAACCAAGTAGCAGCAGCTCTTTGCTGTTTCTGTGCAATTATTACATGGATGACATCAAACGTGTCACCATTGCTGATGTCAAGTGTGTCCCTGAGCACAGGTGAGGTAATAGGCTTTATATTTGCATGTAGGGTAAATGAGAATTAAAAGAAGAAAGAAACATAGGGGGAAATGAAGGAGGAAGGCAGCCAGGCATGGTAGTGCATTCCTATAATCCCAGGATTGGGGAGGGGCAGAGGCAGGAGAATTGCTACAAGTTTGAAGCTAGCTTTGTCTATGTTTCAAGTTCTGGGCCAACCTGAACTACACAGCAAGATCTTGTCTCAAAAACAAACAAACAAAAAAAGGAGGAAAAGAATTCAGCCTTCTTCTTCCTCGTTACCAGCTACCTGTTCTTCCTAGAAGAAACTGCCCTGGAGTATGGTACATACCATTCTTCACCTTGGCATTCTTTAACGGCTGCACAATAATCTATTGTGTCATAATGCACAAACCTGCCTCACTTGATGTACACTGTTTCCATCTCTTGCAACCACAAGAGAAAGAAGTATTTATAGGGCAAATAACTAATTTTTTGTTTGTTTGTTTGTTTGTTTGTTTGTTTGTTTAGTTTTGGGGGGATAAAGTCTTTGTCTTGGCTGCCATAGAACTTGCTATGTAGACCAGGCTGGCCTCAAACTCACAGATATTCCAATCAAAGATACCTCTCCTTCCCCAAGTGCTGGGATTAAATAATATTCCTTTTTTATTTTTATTTTAAAGACTTATTTATTTTTATGTTATCTGTATGAGTCTATGTCTACATGTATGTATGTGCACAATGTGCATGCCTGGTGCCCTCAGAAGCCAGCACAGGGTGTTGGATCCCCTGGCACTGGAGTCACAGGTGGACTGGGCTGCTGTGTGTGTGCTGGCAACCCATCTGGGTCCTCTGCGAGTACAGCAAGTGCTCTTCACTACCCAGCCCTCTCTCCAACCCACAGAAGTTGCTCTTCTCAGGGTTGGAGTCCCGCAGAAGCTCACAACAGGAACCCCTTCTCTGAACCACTGAAAGCAGCGCATGCCACCCTCTGCTCATGCCACCCTCTGCTCATGCCACAGGACAGGGAGGTGGCTGGACCCAGGCCCTGGAGGTCTACTTTGATTTCCTTGTCTAGAGTCAATTTGCACACTTGGTTCCAAGGGGCCGATCACACACAGTACTGAAAGCCTTAAGTGTCATAATTATATCTACGCTCGTTCTTAAAATGAACGGGTACTCACCAGATGGACAGTGGAGTGGAGCTGAGAAATGGTCTCCTGGCTCTTTTCTTTGGCCTCTTTAACTCTGCTGAGAGCCTGGTGATAAGCCCGAGAGCAGAGCTTGGTGGACAGGGACTCCAGCCGTTCATAGTATCTTGGCTTCTGCACCATATCAAATCCTTCCACCTTTTTTGCTTCCATCTCTGACAATAGAGGAAAAAGAGAAAGAAAAAGAGAAAATAAGCAAAGGTGATCATTTGTTTAGGATTCCACGGTTGGAATTCCAAGAAAGATGTCTTCATGTCCTAAGACTGTTCACACCCACTGTTGCGTTGATCACCCTGAAGCAGGTGTGCACACACACACACACACACACACACACACACACACACACACACTTTACATGTGCTTCTTCCCACCTGCATACACTTCTTAGCAACACGGACCCTGGCACATAGGACAACCAGTAATGGTAATTAAGTACCACTATGGCTGGTCTCAAGCTTGCTATACAATCAAAAATGGTATGAAGCACTTAAAACTATTTTTTAAGAAGTACTTATTAGGTATAAAGGGTTCTTCCTGCATGTGTGCCTGCACACCAGAAGAGGACACAGATCTCATTATAGATGGTTGTGAGCCACCATGTGGTTGCTGGGAATTGAACTCAGGACCTCTGGAAAAAGCAGCCAGTGTTCTTAACCTCTGAGCCATCTCTCCATCTCTTAGAACTATTTTTAAAGATTTATATATTTTTATTCTGTATGTGTGAGTGTTTTTCATGTAAGTACATCTGTGTATCACATGCACATGTGGTGGGACTATAGTTCCAGACAGTTGTAAGTAGCCATGTGGGTCCTGGGAATTGAACCCAAGTTCACCCACTGAGCCATCTCTCTAGTTCTAATTCTTGCTTCTCCACCTGGTCTGCCCCTCTAGTGCTGGGATTACATGTTTTGTTTGTTTGTTTGTTTGTTGTTGTTGTTTTGAAAAAATGTGTTCACTATGCAACCCTGGATGATCCAGAACATACTATGTACACACCTGTAATATCAGCACTTAGGAGATAGAGACAAAAAAAATCAGATCAAAGTTAGTATCACAAACCTAGTAAGTCTGAGGCCAACTTAGGCTATATAAGGCCCTGTCACAGTAAAATAATAATAATAATAATAATAATAATAATAATAATAATAATAAAAGAGAAAGTATGGTACTTGGGAGATAGAAAAACAACAAGCAAAGTTATCCTCAGCTACATAGTGCATTGAAGACTACCCTGAGTTGCATAAAATTCTTAAAAAAAAAAAAATTAAAATCCCAGCAATATGGCTAAGTGGGCAGAGGCACCTGCCACTAAGCCTGATGACCTGAGTTTGATCCCCAGCACCCACACTGTGATGGTTTGAGTGAGAATGGCCCTCAGGGGCACACCACACACAAATAAAATTTAATTTAATAATCCCAGCACTCGGGAGGCAGAGGCAAGTGGATTTCTGAGTTCAAGGCCAGCCTGGTCTACAAAGTGAGTTCCAGGACAGCCAGGGCTATACAGAGAAACCCAGTCTCGAAAAAACAAAAACAAAAACAAAAACAAATTAATTTGATTGATTGATTAATTAATTAAAGGTTAATGGTAGCTTTTGGTTGGGCATGGTGGTTGGTACATACGTATCCTTGTACTCAAGAGGAAGAAACAGATGGATCTCTGTGAGTTTCAGAATAACCTAGTCTGCTTTTCAAGTAACAGGCCAGCCAGAGATATATAGTGAGACCTGTCTCTAAATAAATGAATAATCTGTTTTAAAAGGACTCAAACATAAACATAAAGGCACCATTACCCAGCTCCTCCTGAGTGAGAGGGAAGTACTGGTCTACCAGCATCTCCGACTTGGTGATTGCATTATCTACTCCACTGTTGACGAGCTGCACCATCCCCAAAACTGTATTTATGCTGCCGTTGACAACAGACTTGGTCCTTTTCACGCTGCCAGTAACTGCTCCTTTGGTCTTATCCACCACCCCTGAGACTGTGCTGGTTACAGAATCCTTGGCTCCAGCCATGGTAGTTGTCACTACATCCTTTGCCCCAGTTACAGCATCTCTGGCATTGGCAACAATCTGTAAGCAAAGAAACAGACAAGCTGGCTTATGAGAAATATGGGCAAATGCACACTCATGGTTTTACAAAGACTGCATACCTAAATGTTCAACATGGACTGAGCATGCTCTTTTGCTCTCAGTCTTGGGTATACATAGCATTAAGACTTAATGAGGCTGAATGTCTCCATCAGGTCATTCTGTCCTACCAGCCACTCCCTATAGACTGTTAGATGTATAAATGAAATAAATAAGCATGAGATCAATCAATTTGTTGAGACAAGTTGTTTTGTTTTTGTTGTTTTTATTTGGGACAGGATCTCAGGACATACTGCCCTTGCTGACCTAGAACTCACAGAGATCCACCTGCTTCTGCCTCCCTAAGGCTAAGATTAGAGGTGTGTGTCACCATAGCCTATCACATATAATATTTTTCAAAACTACTGGGTGGGTGGTTCATGTCTCTAATCCCATCACTCAAGAGGCTGCAATTCCGGTTCTTCTATACAAGGAAACCATGACTCAAAATCAAACTAAAACAAAAAGCCCTGGGTTCAATCAACAGCTCTCCTGCCAAAGACTAGTCTAGTAAACCTTTACAAGGGTACATCTGCATGTAAGCAAAGGATTGGGAGAGAAAAGCCACTGAAGAGTGGGAGAGGCTGGAAATGAAACTCAGTTAGTAGAGCATTTAAACATGAAACATGGGGTTTGAGGCCTGGCACCATAGAAAGTGGACATGGGAGCCTACAAGTCTATAATGCTAGGACTGGGAGGTAGAGGCAAGAGCATCAGAAGCTTAAGGTCACCTTTATCTGAAAATGTAATTCAAGTGCAAGCGAGGCTAAGAGACCCTGTCACTCAAAAACAAACAAACAAACAAACAAACAACAAAGGAAAACAACAACAAAAAAGCAGAAACTTACTACCTACTGGTGAGATTATATAACTTTAGATAGCTCATGCAGAAGTCACTTCGTTCCAGAAAAGAAACTGCAGACCAAGTTGAACTTGGTCCTCTAGGGACTGGCACATAAGTTTGTCTAGGGTAACAAGAAGAATCACAGGGGAGGAGAGAAGACAGCAAGAGATTCAGGGGATCGTGGCACACAGCCACAAGGAACTCTAGCAATAAACACCTCAAAGTCATTTCTTTTTTTCTTTTTTTTTTTAAAGATTTATTTTATTTATTATATGTAAGTACACTGTAACTGTCTTCAGACACTCCAGAAGAGGGCGCCAGATCTCATGACGGATGGTTGTGAACCACCATGTGGATGCTGGGATTTGAACTTATAACCTTCGGAAGAGCAGTCGGGTGCTCTTACCCGCTGAGCCATCTCACCAGCCCCTCAAAGTCATTTCTTAATGCAATCTCAATTCATGAGGTTTTCAGTTTAATACCCTAACCTAATTTTTACCTAATTTGAAACACAATAAGTTGACTATTTCTGTTGTGGTGTTGCAGATCAAACTCGGCCTCATAAACGCAAGGCAAGGAATAAGTTACAAGTTCATTGTATATAATCTATGCTGGATATTATAAATACCTCATCAAAAAAATTTTTTTTGAAAAAGGGTCTTACTGTGTAGACTAGGCTGGCCTTGAACTCACAGAGAACAGCTTGTCTCTCCCTAGAACCCTGGGATTCAAGTTATGCATGACCATTTAAATACCCCAAATGGAATATAATTCCTCAAGCAACATCAATGAAAGTTTTAGAGACACAGAAAAAGGATATACAGTAAAGTTGCCTATGTAAATGGTGAAAGGCACAACCTTATGTCCCCTAACTGATATCCTTTTGTGAAATGTTGTATTCTTAACCAGAAGGAAAAATTTAGGGCATTATCTGAATGCACGGTCACTAAGATAGATAAAGCAGTTGTTTTTGCCAGCACTGATTATCTGTCATGTATGAATGTGCTTCCTATCATCAATGCCCAGAACTATCTCTCCCAGTTTGTATACACATCCAGCACCATATGGAATCAGTTATTTAAAAGCAATTTCACAGCAGGAACAGAATTACAAGCCGATAGAGACCAGCCTGCATTCTAACCAAAAGCAGTTAGTTCATCTCTGTTCCTTGGACTCACCCCAACAGCAGCTTAGGTAGACGGGGAGTCGTCACTACTCCTTCAAAAAAATATACCCAGCTCCAGCTCCAGCTTGAGAGAAAGGTATTTGTGTGTTTATGGCACCCAGAGCCTGGGCTAAAGAAAACATGAAAACACCCCAACAGCAAACCTCCACACTGTCCCAAGTTCACCTCAGACGTTGGCTGGTTCAGAATAGGCAGTCTTTCCTCCATCCTGTCTAGCCCCTTGCAGGCATAGGTATTGGCAGCCGCAACTGCAGGAAACACAAACAGGAAAATGATCAGTCACTGCAAGGACAGAATGGACACACAGATAACACCTCAGGTGTTTATTTAATCTTAATATGAAAATAGCCAGAATGCAGCCTTGTTTTTCTGAAAACCACAAAATCCACTTCCAGGTTTCTCTCACTCTCCCAGGAAGAAATTTGGCAGGTTCCTGGCAACTTTCTTCCATTGAGAGGTAAATGAGAGGTTGTGTGGGAAAAGCAGCTAAGGAAGAAGGCCTCAATGCTAGTGACAGAATTGGTGAGGCAAGCTTCTTCTGAACCGTCACTCAGGAAATAAAGTCACCCATGCTGGGTTAATCTCTGTTTACCTCGGTACATAGAGATACATGCTGGGATCTCACCAGTGACAGTAGCACCCTGAATCTTCCTAACAAGGCCCAGGTTTCAGTCCAAGCTTCCCCCTTAAAGATAAGGGGTCAAGAATCCACACCAAATTCATTAGGGAGTTCCCACTGTTGGGGT
>CACVCL010034652.1:0-26034 GCA_902729485.2 Mus minutoides
GGCCAGGTATCTGGACTAAGCATCTCTCAGTCTTCAAATAAGTGACTCACAGTAAAGCTTTGTTACTGCATTGTGTGGAAGACAGCCATGGGAATATAGAACCTGCCATGACCTATGCTCTGACTGACTATAAAACTGTTGAGTGCACAGATACTTTGAAGTACAGTAGTTATGGCCAGTCACTCATACAGGGACAACTGGGACACTGTGATACTGTAGTCCGTAGAGGAAAAGAACATATTCTCAAGTTCTTGCATAGCAGTAGAGAAAGCACAATACAAAAGCATTTGTAACAATCTCAAAGCCACAGACCTGCCAGAGTTTAATTGCAATGGTTTTGTAGCAAAGAATCCTTTGTCAAAATTGCATAACTGTATAAATAGCACCAGATTTCTTTCAGTAATGAACCAGTCTCTGCTCAGCTGCTGATACTCACTTGCCTTACTTTGAGAGGGCAACTGATAAGCAGTTTCTCAATAAAGTAAGTTATATTAGAAATGATCCTTATGGGGCAAAAATGGATTTGAAAACAAATAGATAGAGATGTGTAAATAGAATGAAATACAATTTTAAAACCTCATCCTCCCTGTAATGATAGGGTGTCATAAACTCAATAATACACTCAAATTTTCCTATCAAGGTGAACAAGGACAGTAAAACTAACAACGTTGCAATTTCCTGCTTTCTTTTTAAAACAAACCTCACAATCACTTTAGTGACAGGAGCTTACCCCATTTCCAGGGAACCAGTCAGCTTATTCCAACCTTATTTTAACCAGCCTTGGAGATTTTGATCATGTCCCCGGAGACTCTTCTCAACAGGATAGGCCGACCTGTCAGCACTACTTGGATAGCATCTCAGAATTCCTAGAAGGATTAATGAATCCTGCCAACAAGTGGAAGAATCAAATAATACGCCCTAAAATCTGCCCATCCTTTTTACAAATCCATATACTCTTCAATACCATCACTGCATGATTCCCTGTGTGCTTGACAATGGAAGTATGCATTTTACAATCTAAGCAGAATAAGAATCCCCTGAGTTAGAAAATTAACTTCATGGTAAGGTTTTGCTAATATCAGGTCCTCCCCAATACCTCCTCCATATTTCCAAATCCCTCCTCAACCTGAATATTTCACTCAGTTTTCTTTCAAGAAGTCTTGAAAATGAAGTTTATTTCCTTACAAAAACTTCATGCCCCTTCTTCTCTCCTTTGAGGTCTCATCAATCACCCTTACCACTGGGACAGTTTGACACCACAGTGTGTGTTTTAGTACATTTTCTGGACTAAATTCCTGTGGTTAGGGACCTCCATCATACCAAGACACCTAACACTCAACAACTTTCACAACTTGTGCTTAATTAACTTCAGTGTTTCTAGCTGCAAGAGGCCATGTCAGCAAAACTGCAAGACTGAGCAAACCTCTTCTGCCTCCAGCTGCAGAATCAACCTTTCCTGGGAGGATTGCTTCCCAGAGGAGGAAGACAGATGTTGTTTTAAGATACTGGGTTATTTTTAGTCTTTCTCTCCTTCCTGGATTTCTTCTCTGTAACAAATGTTAGAAAATTCTTCCTCCTGTATAATACATAACTGAAAGGTCCAGCAACCACCATAAGCTTTACCTTGTCTTTCTCATAGTGAATTCAACCCATGGTCAGTTTGAAAGTGACCCCAAGTGACCCCAAGTGATCCCCAAGTCAGAGATGCTCATGTTGATATGTGGCGTTCTGAAATACTTGTCAACAGGAGGACAAAGATTCTTAGACCGGAGTTGCTTCCTCCCTTCCTTAGGACTAATTTAATCATCAAAGTCATTTTTTCCAAAGAGGCAGACACACCAGGCCTAAAGCAAGACTTGAGTTATGTAACTCTTTCCTCTGAATTGCAACATTGCCTCTTGCAGTAGAGAGAGGAACTCAAGCAAAGTCAAGCCTCAGCTGCTTAGAAAGCTATACTATTCACAATCCTTTCTCAGCATCCCATAAGTAGTAACAGTTTCTGGGGAGATGAAATACCTGGACCAGACAAGTTAACTGCAAGTTGTGCAGGGGCCACCAGAAATGTCAACTCTATAAATTCCCTGCTTCCAGAAGCAAGACTTGGATGGAATCATGTCTCTCAGAAGTTATCCATGACTTAGACTGGGTGACCAGGCATTTTTTTTTTTCCCACATGTCTCCAGTTTTAAAGCAGATGCTCAGATTTTTCCATTCATTATCCCTTTTTAGTAGAAAACTTTTATGCAACCCCAGGCATATAAAAACATAGGTGTACAACTCAAAAGGTTTACTGATAATAAATCATAAATATATTTATTATTTAATATATAGTTTTACTATTTATTAGAGATGAATTTTTTTCTTAATAGTGAGATGATGTGCTTATAAATTTTTCACAGATAACTACATTCTGATTTATCACTGCATATGGCAGGTTTGTAGAGCATTGAGAACATTTTTCAGAGATAATGTTTTGACTTTAAATTCATCAGTGCTAAGAATGACAGCTCAACTAAAATATGTGCAAAATGGCAGACATGGAGAGCCAACTCAGAAATTGTTAAGAATCCTGTCTGAATTCCAGCTCAAAATTCATTCAATGATGTTTTATGAAACTCGGGTCCTCAATTCAAATAAGAGTTTGTAAAAGTAGATATTCTAACCCAATATAATCCAAAGATATATTAAGTTGATACCTAGTCCCTAAGTAATAATAACAGGAAAACATTAGAAGTCTCTTTTTCTGAATTATCAAGCAATTATGTTTCTATAATAACAGAAAAACCAAAGTGTGTAGAGAAAAATAGCATGTCTTAAATCTGACCCAAAGAACTTAAGCATGAATGGGTGGTGCTACCTAGCTTCGTGACATATACAATGTACATGCCCTATGTTCAGAAACAAGGCTGTGGTGAAGACATGCCACACAACACAGCTGAGGACTTCCAGGAGCTCCCAATATTCATAATGTGTTTGATTTGGGGTACTGCTCATACATGAATTACTTGTCTGTTATATTTCCAAGTTATATAAGAAAATGGTGAAATTCTTTATTAATGCATAATAATAAAATACTAAACAGTACTTTGTCTGGAAGAGACAAAGAGGGATGTCATTTTGTGCATTGGGGGAGGAAGCGGGAAAAGGAGAGGGACAGTGCTCATTTACATGTGTGCACAATTGTCTAAATATATGCTAAGTACAGTTCATGATTTTGATTTTTCAAAATTGTATATGTGAATAAATATTTCCCAAGCCTGTGTTCTATTTAATCTGTGAATTGAAAGACTCTTCACTTCTCTAGATCTAAAAACTGCTCAATGTCATTTTAAATTTATAGCTGTCATAAATCTAAAATAATATCACTAAAATTAATAAAATTGATAACAATGTAGAGGCTTTAATTATAAAACTATAAAGGTACATGTATAAATACTATATTTAGGCAATGTCATTTTGTAACTTTCAAAGTAAACATAAAAATTAAAAAGAGAAAGAAAATATAAAAAGTTTATATTTTAAGAACATGATCATTTATTGTTCTGAAATGCCAACAAAACAAATCCATAAACTATAATTTGTAGAGGAATTTTCACCCAGCAACATGGCTACTCTGGCAAGAGATCACATCCAAAGACCTAGACTTATGTTATCTGGCTAGAATGCAGGCATGTCCTGGATTAAACACAAAACTTTGAACACACCTTTGCGTAGAAGGAGAAGCTAGTGTTTGAAAGTGATATCTAAATGAAAGGTAGATCAGTGAGGCAGGAAATTTTTACAGTCAGTTGAGATTTCTCATTGCAGTTGGGTTCAGTTCAGTCAGTCAGTGCAGAAGGCAGTTCAGTGGAGCTGAATTCAGTTCCATTCAGTTAATACAGCAAAGACAGATGAAGACAGAGAATAAGGATCCAGAAGATAAGAACAGATTGCCAGAGTTAATCTGAAACCAAGAAGATCAGTTCAGTGAGAAGCTGAGAGAAGCCAGTTTGAATCAGTCAGCTTGGAGAAGAGTTTGAGGCAGAACAGCTGGCTGCTTTTTGGAACTGTCATTGGCATGAGTCCAGTTTGGTTTCTTGTATGGATAGCTGAGTACATGCTGCTAAAAAATTAATAACAATAACAATAATAATAATAATAATAACTTTTAATAAAGTTTTAAAATAATAATATAAATATAAATAAATAATGCTTATTTATATTTATGGTCCCATTTATGTGATTGCATAGAAATGCCATTAATTCCTTTTATTAGAGATTTTAATTTAATTATAATATTTCTCCCTTTACTTTTCTCTCTCCAAATTCTTCCATATTCCTATATACCACTTCTCAGTCTCTTTCAAATATATGTCCTCAAACAAACAAACAAACAAACTGTCTTGATTCTTTTCTAGACCAAATTTAAGTGTACATTATATGGTCTTTTCAATTAAAATATGCTCAGATGATACACTGGTTACAAAATTATATGCTCACAATCGTAGTTGCTGAACTGTCTAGATCATTTTGGTGATCTAATAATTAACAAGCTTTTATTAGAAAACACTATCTGACATTGGTGCATAATGGCCATGACCATGGAATAGTTGATATATGTGGAAAGACATAACAATAATCTTTGAGTCAGAGCTGGGCCATTATCTGAACCACTTGTCCACTATCAGATATGTTCTGGTTTCCTCACACATTATTAAATGCATACATTAACTGTCCCATATATTTTTTATACAAATTAACTTCATTGCTTTCCACCCAAAACAATCTACCTTTTAAGAAACTTTTGAAAAAAGTATTGATAAGAATACAGTTGATAGTAGCCGGGCAGTGGTGTGGCACGCCTTTAATCCCAGCACTTGGGAGGCAGAAGCAGGTAGATTTCTGAGATGGAGGCCAGCCTGGTCTACAGAGTAAGTTCCAGGATAACCAGGGCTACACAGAGAAACCCTGTCTCAAAAAACCAAAATAGAAAAAAAGAATACAGTTGATAATGCTGCCATATGTTCATGCTTTTCAAGTATTCAAGTGTTATTTATCTGTAAAAGATCCATTTTTACCTCACCTTTTTAGCCAATAGTCAGTATTTCATAAGTATCCTATCAATTCTGTCTGAAATGATGACATTAAAAAATGTAGCCAAGGTAGTATATTGCAAAAGACTGTGTAAATTTTGTTACTGTGTGTTTCCTTTTCGTGAAAAATATTTTGAAATGTTTCTGGAGTCTGCTGTTCTGTGTTTTTTGTTTGTTTGTTTAGATATTTTCTTAATTCACATTTCAAATGCTATCCTGAAAGTTCCCTCCCCCCTTCCACTGCCCTGTTCCCCTGCCCACCCACTCCCACTTCTTGGCCCTGGAGTTGCCTGTATTGAGGCATAAAAAGATTGCAATACCAAGGGGCCTCTCTTCCCAATGATGACCGACTAGGCCATCTTCTGCTACATATGGAGCTAGAGACAAGAGTTTTTTTGATAAGAATGGTTGCTGCTCTCTCCAGCATCCCTCTTTAGATAGTTACCAGGATCAAATTAATCAAAATGGATGTCATTTGAAAAGAAATCTTATTTTAAAAATTCTAAATGTCCATGAATCCTACTGTTTTAAAAATAAATCCAACAACTATGTATGACCTACTTTAGATAATAGTTTACTCTTTGAGAATGTTAACCATGAGCCCTTGGTCCTTTATCTGAAGGGACCTCAAGCTTTAAGGTGAAGGAATATTACTTGCTCCTTGCCTCTTTCCACAAACTATTTTTTGGGGGAAGAGAAAGCCCACATGACCTGAGAACTGAAGTTGATGAGGTTTTACATATAAGAGCAGTGGGAAGTCCAAGTAATGAATTGTGTGAGCACATCTTCAGCAGAAGTGCCAACTCAAGAGGTTGCATTATTTGGAAGTCAAAGTCAAAGCCAAGGGTCACTTATCCCTGAACCAAAACAACTGAGTTTTCATAGTTCTAACTCAAAATGCTGAGACAGTCAATGTTATTAAAAATGGTTTTGTGAAAAAACAATTCAATCTTATTTGGAAAATGAATATTTATTTTCTGGAACAATAGAAGGATTTAATATGACATAAAAAGAGTCTATTGCTTAATATACTTATAAAAGTGAACTGCAGGAGAGTGCCCAACATATTGAAGCCAAAAGCAATATGATTACTGAAGGTTCTTTCTTATTATGTTTAAACCTTTTGTTAAATATGAATTGTGATATGGTATTGCAAAGATAAGTAGAAATGAAACCCGAGGACACTCTGATAACCATCCCAGGGATAATCAATTCTGTAACAATGATAACGAAGCTGTCCCAATTTGGAGTAGTATGGTACATTTTATATGGTCTCTTGGGCTAATACATTGATTTTATCATTGGGTAAGTAATTGAAGCAAGAGACCCAGAAGGATCAGCTTATATATAAATGTAATTTCTTACCCAAACAGTACTGTAAACAGACTAAAGAAGTATACTTGAAATCAAGTAGGAGTGGGTTTGGGTTCAAGTAATAGAATACCCAAATGGAAATAGCTTAACCAAATAATTATGGCTAAAATTAATTATGACATAATGACGTTTGGTCACAATATCTTAATATAGTGTTATGAGCTTGTGTTTATAGTGATGCTACTGTAAATAATCATACTAAATAACCAGTCATATAAAATATGACATCATATAACCAATCTAATTATTGTTAATTATAAATAACTAGCACTGTCTTTTGTGTTTACTATATGACATTTTATCCTTATTTCATAATATGTAGAGTAGTCTATAAAATGCGCACAATATCTTCAAAGGCTTTATACTGTGTCATGAATCAGGAGGGCATGTCACATGACTGGCCCACATCACCTAGGTTCCCACAATTATACTCTATGGTAGTTGTATGGTTTAGTCCTAAGAAAGGCACTTACAGCACCCAGTTATTCAGAGAAGCTGTACCTAAAGTTATTTCTTCCATATTTAGGAAAGAGGCCATTCACATGCATCTATCTCTTACTCTAACATAAGTAGGACAATTTTAGTCTCTGTATGTGTATTGCTATGTATATGTATGATATACATGCTCATTAGTATAAATATACATGTGCATATCTTTTTGCATGTGTTTTTGTGTGCATAGTTCAGAAAGAGATGTTGGGTGCCTTTTTTTTTCTTTCCTTGGTTGTTGTCCATCTTCAGTTTTTGAGATCTGGTTTCTAGCTAAACTGCAAGCTCATTGATTCAGGTAGGCTGAATGACCAATGAGCATGGGGGACTTGCATGTCTCCGCATATCTAACCTTGTGGGTTATAAGGATTACCACAATGCATGGAATTTTAAGTGTGTTTTAGGAATTCAAAGTGGATCCTTATGTTTGTGAAGCAGGTACTTTACTATTTCAATAACTTTTTAAAATAAACCAATAGCAAACATTCATAGTAAGTTCATCCTCTTAGCTACCCAAGAACATGTTCAATTTAGGCTTATACCAGCGGAGAAATGGGTCTAGACTCTGTATTTTCCATTGTCTCTTGCTTCAGAAAAACTGAAAAGTCCCTTCACCATTTGAGGAATTTCTAAATACACAGAGAATATTAGTTCTACCCCTCAAAACTTTTACCTCAGCTGTATGATTTATATTCTGACTTACAGTCTTATTATCAATATAAACTATTGAAGGCTGTCATTTTAAAATCAATGGTAACAGTTTAATGTTTCTTGCACCCTCCACTTAAAGAGCTTGGCACATGACACACCATTATCCAGTTTGGGAAGCACACAAGGTGACCTGATGTGAGGTACACTCTAGAGCAGTGTTTCTCAATATTCCTAATGCTATGGCCTTTAATTAATTTTATTGCTACTTCATAAATGTAATTTTGCCACTGTTAGACACTTTGTGTAAATATCTGATATGTGACCCCTGTGAAAGTGTCAATAGACACCAACAGGGTTGCTAAGCACAGGTTGGGAAATTATTGTGAAAAACAGTGGCTTATACCTACCCATAGCAACCCTTCAGCCCAACTTTGTTACTTCTCACAGACATTTGGTGCTTACTGAGTTGAATTTCTCCTAAACTCTTTATCCCAGGAGCTGAGTTAGGAATCATAATTGATTGAAATAAGTTCTGGTAATTTTGTTGCTCTTCATGTAAGACTAGTAATATAACTCAGTTATGTACAATGATACTTGCATGAAGATATTCTGGTTAGGAATTCTGATTTGTAAAGGAAGTATAGAATTTCAAGATGGGCAGGGGGACTTTTTTTTCTACAAGAATTTAAAGAAAGTTAAATAGAGCCCTTCCCAAAGTATGCCATATTTTCTAGGAATCATGAACTTACTAGTAATTATATTTTTATAAAGGGTGTTTTACTTCCCTTATACTATTTTTTATATTTAAAATGTTTGAAGTTTTCAAGTTGTTAGCTTTAGTGAAGCATTTAATCATTATTCAGGAACATATAATCAGTCATGATTTATTTAAAACTGATATAGTATCTAAATACAGTCATCTACTATTCATTGGACACCTACTGCATGCCATACATCTTTAAAGACTGGGGACAGAGGATAATCCAAAGCCTTTACTTTGACACACATAAAGTAGAATTACCCCACAAATAAAAAACTAACAAGGATATGAATATTCAGGAACTAATAGAACTTTAGGGAAAAAGAAAAGAAGTTAAGGACCAAAAAGTTGCTGCTCCAAGTAAGCTAACTGCAGAGAGCATTGTTGCTAAGAGGACATTTAAAGATGAAACTTCCTAGAATTCCTGGGAGTAGGAAAGGAAAAAGGCCACAAGTCAAGAGTGTACTTGGGATCTCCGAGGCCTTGAAGATGACAAGAGAGAATTGAGCAGAGAAGCTGAGAAGTTAGACGGAAGTCAGAGAGGACCAAGAAGGAAAGTCATCAGGAAGGGCTTTATTGAATATGATGGGATTGTGATGACAATAGGAAAGGAAAACAGATGAAAGATTTTTGAAGGAAAGAAATGATGTAATAACTCTTAAATTTTAGAGGGTCGTCCTGGCTAAGTTTGGAAAGAAGAATTAAGATTATAAAAAAACATCACTCCTGAGACCTCTATTAAGATAATCCAACAAAGTGCATTACTGCTTCAACTAGGTGGTGGTGGTGATAGAGATAAAAAGAAAAGTGACCAGATTCTGCCTCTGGTTTAAAGGTGGAGAGCAACATTCATGGAGAATTGAGTGTTGGTAGAGAATATACAACAGGAATCAAGAATGCTTTCAGGGGTATTTGCTTAAGTCAAAGTAACAGAATAAAGAGTAATAAAATTTAAAGAGTAATTTAAAATTTGAGTAAGTAGTGGACTATGAAATGAAATTTGATTTTGCACTTTATAAATTTAAGATATCTATTATCTATTATGCATAAAAGAATTTGGGTAGCAGACCTGAGCATGCAATTTAGAAGACCATCCCATCCATAGAAGTAGAATTAGGTTGGCATATAAACTTGAATTTCAAGAGAATGCTCATTCCTGTGTCTGATAGAAAAGGATTCACACACCCAAAATAGTGACATCCATCATCAGTATGGTCAGGTTCAGCATCTCCCTTGCTTTAAAAAGAGGGCTTAAGTGAAGTTACCAACTGCCATTCAAAACCTGGAAGCAGACTTCCAAATATGGTCAATTGGTAGATAACCATTAACAACTTGTCCCAACATTTGCTGGTACAACATTTGTTCTTTGGACTCCACGAGGAGAGGAGGAGGGATAGATCTGGGATCTATTTTCCCCATGACTTACCCCTCCCCCTTTGCTGACTTGGCTTTGTGTCTTTGTACTATAATAAATCATAGTATGAGTAGGAATATGTGCCAAGTCCTTGAAGTCCTCCGGATGAGTCATTGAATGGTCTTGAAGTTTCCTGACACAGCAATTTAGATAAAGTAAGCAATTGTCTATCTACTACAGCCTGGAGTTAGGGAAGACATAGGCAGGGGTGATCAATTGGAATTGTTCTGAATTGGATTGAGTGTGTCAAACCATAATCTTGGATGACACAGCTTCAGCACAAGAGATGAGAAGTAAAGACATCCACAAATGTGAGTGAGCTTTCCAACCTGTACAGTTAGTCTACATGGGAATTCTTCAAAGATAGGCAGTAGCTAGTGCTGAGGACAGAGACCCAGGAAACTGGTGTCAGGAAATCCAAAGGAAGAAGGTACTTGCTGCTTTCAAAAATTGCTACCATCATTTTACCCCAAATGAACTTTAGCTTCGTAGAGTCTTAAAGTATAAGGTAAATATATCTCTTGGTTTTAACATCACAGACAAGACTCCCCCCCCCCTTTTTTTTCTGTCTCTGTCTCTCACCCCGACCAATATCTCCCTCTGCTATCCTGCTCTGGTTATCCAATACAACAAAATTAGAAATAGCCAAACCTCGATATGGCAATGCTGAATACAGCTTAGATACTGGCTGCAGCGGCTGCAGTTACATATTCACAATTTTTGATGTAGTCTTTTCAGAACCCTCAATCCTTCAGCAACGTCAATGCTCACCTCTGGAAAAATTATAACTACTATAATTAGACTGATCTACAAAAGTATAATGAAAAGTCATTTCCAAAGAGACTGCTCTCTTACATGCCTTCCATAGGGGTTTATAAAAATAGTGTAGTGTTTTTAAAACCTCTTCATGTGTACTTTGTATATACTTTTAATTCGCTATTGACATAAATGTTGGTAGCAGCACATCCCCCTTTGTTGTAGTTTCTACAAGTTCTAATAAATCCCAAACGAGGTAATTAAGTGGTGATGTTTGTCCACTCTTACATCACTTAACCCTCAAATGCTGACTGTTTTCATATTATACACACTTGTGAATCAGTAAACTGCTATCCACTCTCATTTTCCTCTCCACCCTCTTGGTATTTCTCCCCCATTTATTTTTTTCACAAAGCAATTGTTCTTCTCTCTACAGTATCATGGTCTACCTCTTCCACACTAAACTTGGCTCTCTCTCATTCCTGTCATGAACCTGAAGGTGCAATTTGGTTGATTTTGGAAAATAAAATGTGTACCGCTTCTTTACCCTATGAAGTCTTTATTTCCATCATATTTATAAGCAATGGGTAACCTTTCAGTGGCCTTTTACCCACCAGTTACTAAGCAACAAGTGTTCTTTGCTCTTACTTTGTGCCCCTGTTAGACTATGAACTCTGTGAGAACTGAAAAAGAACTGTTTGCCTTTTCTATCATTATCATCCATGCCAATGTTTTTGTTATTTGTAGATGATGGATGACTCAGTAAGTAAATGAACAAATGAGGCACCACCTTTAATAAACTGGAGGGGTGTGTTGGCACAGATAACGAGTGTGTAAAACTATATGAAACTTGTATTGATGAGAAGAACAGAAAATGCACAAGTGGCACAGTTAGTTAGAGGAGTTTTCACACAAGTGCTTGAATGGACCTTTGAGAAATCTATTTAAATTATCTAGATATAAGGAGGTAGTATAATTCTTCTGGGGCAGTGGAGAGGCAGCTGCATACTGTTTCTATATTTCCCCATGAGTTTCCTTTAGAACCCTCTATTCTCATGTGCTTGGGTTATGGACTTTTGCCACAGAAAAGAATTTCAAGATCAAGCAAAATTGGGATTAATTAAACACAGAATAGAACATAACCCAAGTGGTTGGGTATGAGCATCTCAAAAGATAGTGAAGCTTAATTGTCTTAACATTTAGCATGTGTGTGTGTGTGTGTGTGTGTGTGTGTGTGTGTGTGTGTGTGTATGTGTCTCTCTGTGTGTGTCTGTGTTTGTGTGTGTGTAATGTAATGCATGCATATAGATGCTTTCAAAGTTATATTCTTCAAAGAACACAATCACAATTATAAGAGTATGCAAACTTAGAATAAAAAAAATGAGTTGATTTTCTGTGATAAAAACTTTGCTTTTGTGAGTGAATGGTAGTGTGGTTTATTTCAAATGTTTTCAGTATTTACAGATGATCGCTTCTCGGCCTTTTGGCTAAGATCAAGTGTAGTATTTACAGATGAGAGAAGATTCCTAACCAAGTTAAAAAGTGAGTTGTATATTCTTTCTTGACAAATGATGTAGAAGAGCCCATTCCTTACTGGGCAAATGCCATCTCTAGGAAGACAGCTATTCTAAGAAATGTATCTGATCAAGCCATAGGAAGCAAGACAGTAAGCAGAATTCCTCCATCTTCCATAATTTCTGCTTCAGTTCCTGTATTCAGGTTCCTTACTTGAATTCCTACTTGACAATGTGTGTGGGGGGACAATACATACATATAATATATACTATGTATAACCTATTTTCCCTTCAGTTTGTCTGAGAACTTAAATATGGTGAAAATTAATTTTTGAATTTAAAAATGGATTGCAATAAAAGTTAATTTAAGTGATCTAATATTTTAAAAATCAAGGGGAAGGGCATTAAGAGTCTACTGTCAGGACAAATACTCCTTAGTGACAGAAGCTATAGGAATGAAGCTTTAAAACTCCATGGAGATNACTTTCCAACATCATGTATTTTAGATTTTCAAAGAAGACTTTGACTTGGTTGCTATGAGTCTCAAAGTCATCTTTTGTTACACCTTTGTTCAAAGATACAGAGAGTATTAAAATCTTTGAAAAGGACACAACTCAAATATGGAATCAGATAATCTTAGGTTTATGAGGGGTAGTCTGGAAGAATTCCTTCATCAAATGACACTAAAGTTTTTTTTTTATTATTCAATATTATTTCATATTAAAAATGTGTAGTATAGATACTAATCACCACATATGGCTCTTGAGACATTGAAATGTGAGTAGGGGCATTATGGAAATTATTTTTAATTTACATTTAGTATCCATCCCTGCCTATGGCTACCAGTTTGGATAAGACAGAGAGCTAGGATAAAGGAGTTGTCCAAGAATCAATGGAAGGTAACCTTAGCTGTGACTCACAACATTGAAGATATGGAACCTGAAGAGTAGCCAGGCAGGATCCCCAGTGGAGTGATAAGAGACACCACCCAACTTTCAAAACTTTCAACCCAACATTTATCCTATCTACAAGGAACGCAGCTGACGTGGAATAGAGCAGAGACGGAGGCAAGCAATAAACGGAGGCAAGCAATAAACGGTACAACGTAAAAACCATCCCATGGGCACGCACTATCCCGTGAGCACACACCATCACATGGGCACGCACCATCCCATGGGCATGCACCATCCCGTGGCACGCACCATCCCGTGGGCACGCACTTTCCTGTGAGCACACACCATCCCGTGGGCACACGCCATCCTGTGGGAATGCACCATCCCGTGAGCACACACCATCACGTGGGCACGCACCATCCCGTGGGCACACACCATCCCATGGGCACGCACCATCCCATGGGCACACACCATCCTGTGGGCATGCACCATCCTGTGGGCACGCAACATCCCTGACACTGTTAATGAGATTCTGTTATGAGGGCACACAAGAGCATATTGTTCTTTGAAAGGTTCTTCCAACCAGCTGAGCCAGACAGATATAGACACCCACAGCCTAACAGTGGGTAGAGCTTGGAGACACTTATGGCAGAACAGAAGGAAGGATTGTGGGTCCCGAAGGGGATAGGAACTCCACAGGAAGAGTCAACTAGTCTGGACCTGTAGGGCTCTCAGAGTCTGAACCACCAACCAAAGAACATACACAGGCTGGACCTAGGCCTTTGCCACACATTCGCAACAGATGTGCAACTTGGTCTTCATGTGGGTCCCAAACAACTGAGGCAACAGCAATTCCAAAAGCTGTTGCCTGTTTGTGGCCGGGCAGCCTTGTCTGGCCTCAGTAGGAGAGGAAGTACCCAGACTTGCAGAGAGAGACTTGAAATCCCCCCCCCGGGGGGGAGGGATACCTAGGAAGCATTGTGGGAGGGGACAAGTGGGAGGGGAAAATGAGCGAGATGTAAAGTGAAAAATAAAATTGAATTTAAAAAACTGTAGTATCCAGTCCTGCCTGTGGCTACCATTTCAGACAATTTTCTCTGTGGCAGTATTAAGCAGGGAGGGTATAGGGAACTTTCAGGATAGCATTTGAAATGTAAATTAAGAAAATATCTAATAAAAAAGTGAAAAAATATATTTGTATACACATATAACACACAAGAGCACAGATGCGCACACACACACACACATACCCTGCAATGTGATTGCTGAGTCACGTGGTATTTCTATTTGTTTTAGGAAATCTATTAGTCAGCATTTGTGTTGTAAAAGAAGGACAAAAGATCACCCTTTCAGAAGCTTCAGCTCTAGGCACTCCCCTACACTAGGGCATCAAGTCTTAATAAGACCAAGAGCCTCTCCTCCTATTGATGTCCAACAAGGCCATCCTCTGCTACATATGCAGCTGGAGCCGTGGGTCCCTCCATATGTACTCTTTGGTTGGTTGTTTAGTCCCTGGGAGCTCTGGGGTTACTGGTTAGTTCATATTTTTGTTCCTCCTATGGGGCTGCAAACCCCTTCAGCTCCTTTGGTCCTTTTTCTAGCTTCTCTATTGGGGACCCTGTTTTCAATGGTTGGCTGAGATCATCCACCTCTGTATTTGTCAGGCACTGGCAGAGCCTCTCAGGAGACAGCTATATCAGGTTCATTTCATTATATGCTGAGAAATCATTTGACAAAATCCAACACCCATTTATGATAAAAGTCTTGGAAAGATCAGGAATTCAAGGCTCATACCTAAACATAGTAAAAGCAATGTACAGCAAACCAGTAGCCAACATCAAACTAAATGGAGAGAAACTTGAAGCAATCCCACTAAAATCAAAGACTAGACAGGCTACCTACTCTCTCCCTACCTATTCAATATAGTACTCAAAGTCCTAGCCAGAGCAATAAGGCAACAAAAGGAGGACAAAGAGATACAAATTGGGAATGAAGAAGTCAAAACATCACTATTTACAGATGATATAATAGTATACTTAGTGTCCCCAAAAATTCTATCATGTATACTCTTTGGTTTGTGGTTTAGTCTTTAAGATCTCTGGGGCATCTGGTTGGTTGATAATGTTTTTCCTGTGGGTTTGCAAACCCTTTGAACTCCTTCAGTCCTTTCTCTAACCCTCCTTTGGAGAACCTGTGCTCTCTCCAATGGTTGGCAGTGAGCATCTGTCTCTATTTTTGTTAGTCTCTACCAGAGCCTATTAAGCTCCTGTCAGCAAGCACTTCTTGGCATCCACAATAGTGTCTAGGTTTGGTGACTGTATATGGGATGGATCCCCAAGTGGGGCAGTCAATGGACAGCCTTTCCTTCAGTCTCTGCTCCACACTTTGTCTCTGTATTTCCTCCCATGAGTATTTTGTTCCCCTTTCTAAGAAGGACTGTAGCATCCACACTTTTGTCTTCCTTCTTTTTGAGCTTCATGTGGTCTGTGAATTGTATCTTGGGTATTCTGAGTTATGGGGCTAATATCCACTTAAGAGTGAGTGCATAACATGTGTGTTCTTTTGTGATTGCATTACCTCATCCAGCATGATAGAGGGATAATATTGAATATATACAAAGAACTCAAGAAGTTAGTCTCCAAAGAATAAAATAAAAACCATTAAAAATGGGGTACAGAGCTAAACAAAGAATTCTCAACTGAGGAATATTGAATGGCTGAGAAGCACCTAAAAAAATGTTCAACATCTTTAGTCATTAGGGAAATCCAAATCAAACCAAACCTGAGATTCCACCTCACACCAGTCAGAATGACTATGATCAAAAACTCAGGTGACAGCAGTTGCTGGTGAGAATGTGGAGAAACAGGAACACTCCTCCATTGCTATTTGGATTGCAAGCTGGTGCAACCACTCTAGAAATCAATAGGGTGGTTCCTCAGAAAATTGGACATAGTAGTACCCGAGGACCCAGCTATACAACTTTTGGGTGTATACCCAAAAGATATTCCAACATGTAAAAGGACACATGCTCCACTATGTTCATGACAGCTTTATTTATAATAGCCAGAACCTGGAAAGAACCCAGGTGTCCTTCAACAGAGGAATGGATACAGAAAGTTGGTACATTTACACAATGGAAAACTACTCAGCTCTTAAAAATAATGAGTTCATGAAATTCTTAGGCAAATATATGACAGATGCTTCTTACATCATGGTGGACAAGGTCAAGAGAAGGGATAAGACCAGAGAAAGTTGCAACTCATGCCTCCTGAAGTTAGGTCCCACCTCCTAGAGTTTCCACCGTTTTCCAATATAGCATCACTAGGATGCAAACTGTGAACCTGTTGGTAAATCTGATATTCAAAGTTCCATTCTATGTTCTCAATAACAGGTGTACACACATTCCCAACAGTGAACAAGGTATTATTTCCCTTTATTATTCTGAAACCTGCCGTTGGGGATAGAGTTTACAAGTATTTTCTCCTACTCATAGTAAGTCTCTAAACTTTGTTTTCATTGTTTCAGAGTTATTTGGGGGTCTAATGTAAAGTTTTCTATGCCTGAGAATTTGATACTTATTTCAAACATATGTACATAGCTTACATCCCTTACATGGACACACTGATTAATCAGATCTGTTATATTATGATGTGGAAATTTTTTTTTCACTAGACGGAAAACTATGTAAATGAAAAAGTTGCAGATTAAAGATGTCTTGTAAAGGAACAGTTTACTCGTCTGAAATTTAAAAGCAGCCTCGGGGGACTCTGAAATTTATCTCTGGTGACTTGCTGACATCACACACTCTCACTAAATGTAGTCCTCAGGCTCTTTGTTTGATGCCACCTACATTAGCAGATACGTTGGGTATATCTTTATACATTTTTAAGTATGGATTGTCACAGAAGGAAATGTGGAGTCTCCATGGGGCCATTACATTCTAGGCAACACAGAACACTATTCCCTCAGGACCCGAGTCAAGTAAATGACTTAAAATAGCATTCACAGCAAGGAACAGGCTCAAGTCTGGTAGGCGTCCAAATGACAGTCAGCAAGTATGGTTTCAAAGTGGGAGTTGTCAGCTGGCTTTGGAACTGGTGGCAGGTGCCAGGAAGCCCCTTCCTGGAGTACTAATAATAACTAAGAACAGCTACAATTTACTGGATGTTTTCTTGCCTTGAGTGATGTCCTTACTGGTTTATGTCTGTCTCTTGATGTAATTCTTATTTTCTTAAAGCAAGAAAATATCTCATTATCATATTACAAATTAGATAAGAAAGACTGGAAATCTTTTCTTTAAAACACATAAGTTGGGGCTGGATAAGCTTTTACACACTGAACTTTTTACCCACCCCTAGTTTCTTATTTTAAACAAATGAAATAAAAATGGAGTATTTTTGGTGAAAAAAATCCAACAATAATTGCTTGCTTATTGTTCATTATTTTGCTTGCTTGTTTATTCTATTATTGGATTTTAGGTTTTTCTTAGTTTTGGTTTTGGTTGTGGTTTCTGGTGATGGTGGTGGTCATGGTGGTGGTGGTGGTGGTAGTAGTGGTGGTGGGTTTTGGATTTTTGTTTTTGGTTTTTGGTTTTTGGGGGGTTTTGCTTTTGTTTTTGTTTTGAGATTGGGCAGCTCTGTGTATCCCTAGCTGTTCTAGAACTCTGTAGACAATGCTATCCTCAGAACTCAGAGATCTACCTGTTTCTGACCTACAACTGCTGGGATTAGAGGTGTGAGCCACCACATCTGAGTTCAATCATCATTTCTTTAGCGAGCAGTATATACACGATATTAGATACATTTTCCACATGTATACAAACTTTTAGTCATTCCTAAGATAGACTAGTGTGATGGTTAGTTTCTGCCAACCTGACATAAGCTGGTGTGTCCTGAGAAGAATGAGTTCAATTTCAGGAACTATCTCCTGAAAGGACTCGCAGGCCTTGCTTTTCTACCTTGCTAAAAACATTAGATTACATTTCTAAAGCTAGCCACCAGAATCTATTCTCTTATTTGGCCTCCTATGTTTGACTACCAAGATTCAACTGCCAAAGTATTGAAATCCAGCAATCTAAGACCTCCTTTGGCTAACCTAATAATATGCCCAAGTAAAATGTAAATACTTCATCCTATCACACAGATTTCTACTTTACCTCTATAAGCTTCCATTTACCCATGGGCCACATCTGTCTCTCTAGCCAGTGATAGTCCTTTGTCCCATGCCTCCTGTCTGGGACAAATATCCCTTCCCTCTCTCCCTTTCCTCTTTTCTACCTTCTCATTTGTTTCCTTCCCCTTCTCCCTCTTACTCTATCTCCTGTCTTTTGGCCTTTATCTCTGCCCTCTGCTCCTGTCTGACAATTAAATCTCCTTTGTGCTGAGTACTTGGTCTTGTGGTGTCTTGAGCAGACTTGAAGGATCCCACAGCCATGTGTGTGAGGTGCTTTCATGAATAATGATTGATGAAGGGAGCACCCAGCCACTGTTTGAAGTTTCACTTCTGTTGGTCCTGGGTTTTATAAGAAAAATGACTGAGCATGGAGTAAAAAGGAATCCAGTTAGCAGCATGGATCTCTGCTTCAGTTCCAGTCACCAGATTCCTGCCATGAACTTGTTCCCTGACTTCTCCTCATGATGGATTATAAACTGTCTGATGATATAAACTCCTTCTCATAAATAGTCCCTAAGTATTTGTTGGTCAAGATGCTTATCACAGCAAACAGAAAACAACTATTAGAAACAAATACAAACTTTACTATATAGGATATACTTACATGGTCTCCAAGTACCTTTATCACAAAAGAATGTAAAACCATATGTGTCAGAATGTATATACACAGGCCCAGAAAGAAAGCCTCCTTGAACTACATTTTATTCATTTATTTTTTAAATATTTAATTTATTTTTGTTTTATATGTATATTTAAGTGCTTCCATATATATATATATATATATATATATATATATATATATATATATATATATATATATATATATATATACCACAAGCATACTTCATGCCTGCAAAGGCCAGAAGACAGTATCAGCTTCCTTAGAAATAATGCTATAAGTGGTTGTGGGCCATTCATCATTGTGTGTGCTAGGAAATGAAGTTGGATACAGGAACATCAAGTGCTCATAACTGCTAGTATAGTGGAATTTTAATCTAACAGCACGGCTTCACTGGCAAGGGATCATATCCAAAGACCCTCCAGATTTGTGTGATGTTTGAAAGTGACATCTAACTGGGGGGTGGGGGTGGGGAGGCAAGTGTCGAATAAGAGAAAAATTTGACAGAATGAGTAAGAAATAAAATGTGCCCAATTCTTTCAAGAAGAGAAAGGAAAGAGAGGTATTTGGGAGTAGGGGAGAGTAAGTCAGGAGTAGAGGGCAGTTAAGTGATTGCAATTCCGTTGAGTTCAGTTAATGCAATGGAGATCAGTTCAGCCCAGTTCTATGCACTACAGTTGGACGAAGTTGAGTTGGAGTTAGTGCAGTTCCATTTCAGTTCTTTTCATTTAGTGCAGTCAGTGCAGTTTAGTTTGTGGAATTCAGAGGCAATTTTTCCAAGTAGAGCAGTTCAGTCAGAAGCAGAGAGAAGTCAGTCTGAATCAGTCAGCTTGGAAGATTAGATTGTACAGAGACAAGAAGCTTGCAGGTGGAGGCATAGGGGTAGTTAATACAGAGAAAGAAACTGCAAAGTCTGGAGACAGCTATCATCTCATCCATTCCTCTGAGGAAATAAAGCCAACATTTCCATGCTGGGCCATCTCTCCAACCCCAACTTCTGTGTTTTAAAGAAAAGATGAACTAGTATACAATTTAGTCATAAATTATAACCCTAGTGAAATTTTTGTATGTCTTAAAAAGTCTGACTACATGGTCTTAAGCTTGGGTGCACGATGTGGGCTACATGTTCATTTCATCTCCTTCAGCAGCAGTGCAGAATTTCAGCAAAGAAAAAGTACTAACATTCCCCCCTAATTTTTTAAGCTTGAATTTTTTTGTGGTAAACAATGAATATATTTTTAAAGGATATATTTTATTTGGTGGTGTCTATGGCAACCTTCAGTGTCTACTTTCTACTGGATGAAGGAGACAATTTAACAAGCCATGCAAGTGTTCTCCTCAATGTCTTTTGTAAATATATTCACAGTTCCTCCAGCCAGGCTATCAGTAGTGTCAGTAGTGTTCCAGGTTGGTCCATAGAACACTTAAACTAGGGATTGTTTCTTTTCTGAAATCTTGCATTGATAACACTGATTTTTTTTCTGTATTTCAGCTTTTTGTGGGTGAGGTTAACACTGGCATTCTAAGTTAGTCTCCCCAGGTGAATGAGCAGTATAGAGTATTACAGATTCGAAGGGATCACCTATCTCTTACTTACATTTGGTCTCATTAAAGAAGAGAATTATTTCAATATAACACATTATTTTTATTGTTAAGCTCAGGTTGATTTTTCTTGGCTTTTTGAAACCTGGAGTTGCCCATTGTACTCCCTCGCAAGTCTCTCTTTCTATTAATCAACTGAAAACAGAAAATTTGGTGCTGTGTGTGAGACTGGACTGCAATGTCTCCAGGGTGTCAACTGTGTTCCGTTCCTCCAGCACTGAGTAGAAGCAGAGACAATGTTGGGTGATTGTCTGCAAGCAGAACACTCACAAGACTCCTCATCTGCCTGCTTTTAATTGTAATTTCTAATTCCTGGAAAGTATTTAAATACTATAGTGAAAGGATTTAGAAACCACAGAGATCTCCAACAAATGCCTTCTTTGTTTACCCTGAAATACTTACTCATTTAAATTAGGGAATCCTGTTTGTGCTTCCTAGTGCATTCTCCACTGAAGACTTTCCTTCACGTCTAGGTGTTCGTAAAGGGAATCCTTGCTGACTGGATTTCTATTGTAACAATGCTGTCTTCCTTTTATTTTATTTAAAAATTTTTTTTGACTAAAGTAAAACAGTCAAGCCATTTTTGTGAATTGCTATCATGTTTGTAGTCTTTGACTTAAAGCAACCAGCAGAGGGCAGGAAAGTACTATCGGTGTGATACTTCTAAGCCTGGTTTCACAGGCCACCACTCTAATGTAAAGGTCACATCTTAGAGTCACATTTTTGTTTAGGATTTTAAAACAGAATTTAGTTAAAGCATAGATATCTCATAGTGTTCTCCAACAATTTGTGATTTCAGGTTGATTTCAGTAAGTAGACAATTATGTGCTTTCATGCAATCAGTGATAGAATCCTAGCCTAGCATAAAAAGGGTGATATTAACAAGGTAGGAGGAAGATATAGATAAAGATATAGATATGGGGTATAAATATAGATATATGTAGGTAAATATAGGTACAGATACAGATGCTATAAGTATAGATAATGTATTTCCAAGTCTATAAAAAACAGAAGCAATGTGTATTGATATATATTTGATGAAGAAATGCATAGCTTGTTACACCTTATCCACTAACTGCAGCATGAAATAAAAATGAACTAGAGATTTCACACATATTTTTATGAAGAAAAATGTTTTGATTTATTTTTTCTTATTGTAGCTAAAAATTTTATACATACTTTAGGGTAATTTTAGGTTATTATTGTCCAAACTAATGTTCTGGTTTTCATTAGGAGCAGGATTTGACCATAAATCTTAAGGTTCCTTTTAAACCTTCAATGTTCTAGATCAGAATACTGCCTTCAAAAGGCCAAAGCAAAATAAGGGTCATGGAAACTGTGGCTATCAGGATCCTTTGTACCCTGATAGGAGGAATGAAATTAATACGGACATTATCTAAAACTGCATGGATTTTCAGTCTATGACTGACATGTGATAGAGTCACTTTATTAAAGCCCTGCTCTCAGTAGCCAAGATAGAGAAACTCATCTAGCTGTCCGACAATAGGGGAAAGGTTAAAAAAAAAAGTTTGTAACACACACATGCACACACACACTCACTGACTGAAAACTAGCCCTGAAATTAAGGATGCATAATAGGGTATTATATTACCCCAAGGGCTAAAGCACAGAAAGACAAACACTGCATAATCTACCTGGTATGTGCAGTGCATAGTAATTATAGATTCAGAACACAGAAGGTGTTTAAAGAGGACAGGGGAAGGGAAAGAGGGAATGTAGAAATCATCATTAAATGAATATGTCCTGGAGAGCCAATGTGCAGCAAGGGACTGTGGCCATGGCAATAGAGTGTGCATATGAAATTCTCCTAGAAAGCAGGTATTAAATATTCAGACTACACAGGAAACAAACTGCGTAAAGTGATAGTTATGGTAATTAGCTTAATTGTAATGAGTGCTTTAAAATGTATACATATATTAGAGTATCACATTGTATATCTTAAATACTGGTAACTTTCTCAGCTACACAGCAACAAATCTGGAATGTTTGTTGACTAACCGGTTACAATGTTTCAATTATAATGAGTGTTTCATGCTTCTTCTAGTGTCTTCTGCATGGATCTTTCCTTTGATCCTTGGTCCTTGGAATCCCATTTTTCTCATGCTTCTAATTAATGAACCTGTTCATAAAGTTTTAACAGTTCAAATTACATGGGCATTAATTATATAAATATTTTATAGTTACCTAATAGTATTTACTTACATTATAAATCGCAATATATACCTTACACTGTACATTTTAAATGAACCCTAAGTAAATTCCCTCTGTTTATTTTGATAGATGAGACTACCCATTGGGCCATTTGGAAGACGTTCTGAACTCTGAAGAGCTTTTTGCTCAAAATACTGAAACAAACTCACAGGAGGTCAGCACTTACGCGTTGCATTCAATATTTATTGGACTTCTGGGTGTAAGGTAATTGGTTCCACTATAAAATGCATCAGTGAATTTGTCTTTCTTCCTAGATCATGCCATTGGGTCTACTAATGCTTCGTCTCATGGGACAAAACAGGGCGTTCTATACTAAAAAGAGTGAGTTTTCATCTGAGGAGAATTTTAGTGCAGAACCCTCTTGCAATGTTTAAAGAGTGATAAAATGAATATACTGAAACTAATAGGACTTCTTACACTGTCCTTCCACTTTGTATCTTCATGATATTTTGGTATTTTTGTTATGTCTTTCCCACACTTGAAGCATTTTTTATTTATTCATTCACATATTTCAATGCCTAGATGTGTATAGAAAGTATGAAATATATTTTCTGTGCTTTCTTCAATGACTTTACTTTGGACAGATCATTAAATGTCCCTTGTAATTTTTATCTTCTTTTAATGCGGTCTGAATATAAAGAATCCAGAGGGACCTTTGGTGTTTGTCATCGGGCTGGTTGGCTCTGAAAAATCAGTTGTGCTGCCTGCCTTTCTCAGCGAATGCAAAAACGGAGCTGTCCAAAGAAAGGTAGCACTACATACCCAATTTTTACTATTTCCTAGTTGAAATGACAATGGGAAATTTGTCATTAGTGTCAAAAGTATATTGAATTTCACAGGACTCAATAGGCATCCCTAGTTTATAATAAACATTTGTTATCCATAAAATTGATTATCTATGAGTGGATTAGTAGAATATTGGTAGAATATTGTCCTCCTTACTTGTTCATAATAATTGTTTGATTTTAAACTGAATTTCAACCATTATAAACCAATGAGTGTGAATTTATAAACTGAATTTTCATTCATTACAAGTATGTCTAAGACTTTTCTAAGAGTTTTTTATTTTTTTTTTTCTGCTCATACATAGGATCTTTGGTCTAAACAAAAAGTGCATCAGAAAAATACCATTAATGCCTTACTTTGTCCAAGACAGAGACTATGAATCATGAGGTGATATTGCTTCAGTCATTTATTCCATTCTTAAACACGATGAAAACACTGTAAGGCTCTCTGCCCCAGTGTAGGGGAATGCTAGGGCTAGGAAGCAGGAGTGGGTTGGTTGGTGAGCAGGGAAAGGGAGAGGAAATAGGGGGTTTTCAGAGGGGAAATCAGGAAAGGGGATAACATTTGAAATGTAAATAAAGGAAATATTATATATATATATATATATATATATATATAGAGAGAGAGAGAGAGAGAGAGAGAGAGAGAGAGAGAGAGAGAGGGAGAAGAGATCTTATTCGGTCATATTGTTTTGTTTTGAAGCCTGAGATTTTCCAGTGAGTTTTTCTTTAAGTGTAATTAACAATTAGGTTAAACACTATTCTCATAGATCTTCACGTGTCTGAAACCAGTTTCTCTCCACCCTTACATTATTTTCCTCTTTGAGAAAAATAACTTCTTTCTTTCTAAATAATATTTTTTTTTCCTCTTAACCTTATATACTTGCTGATTCTTTCCCTTTAGAGCAGTGATATTGAACCTGTGGATTGCAGCTCCTTGGGGGTTGAACAACCCCTTTCACAGGGATCAGATACCTTGCCTATCAGATATTTTCATTATGATTAATATCGGTAGCAAAGCTACAGTTATGAAGTGGCAACAGAAGTATTTTATGTTTGGGGGTCACCATAACATGTGACACTGCATCAAATGGTCACAATGTTTGGGTGGTTGAGAGCCATTTCTTCGGAGCCCTTGCTTCAGAGCCAAGGGTTTTAAAGTATTTAGTTTTCCTCTCATTGTGTCTGAGCCCTACCACAGAATCAAATGTGCGATCTCTGTGGGTTATTTTTTTCAATGAACTGTTTATGACCAGCTTTGTAATCTAATCTAATGCACATATAAATTTCATTCTGATAGATACTTTCCTATTAGCTTCATGTTCTTCATGATTGAAATTACCCTTATTTATAGTTTGAGGTGACTGTGATTTTTCCTAGAAACATAAAAGGCATATATTCATTTTCTTCTTGTCTAGTGCTTCCAGCTATTTTCACTCAAAAATTCTTGAGCATGCAGTGTGTACTGCTAAGAGCACATAATCCACCATGACCTGACAGTTCCCTGAGCTCAACACAAAATGAAGAACTCCCTTTTCCAGCAGGAATTCCTCATCTCCATCTGACCTTATCTGGAGAATCCTACCCCCACATCACCTACCTGAGAAATGTCCCATAGTTCTTGGTCAAATTACAAGTTCAACTCCCTTTCTCTCCATAAGAATCTATACCTAAAATGCCTCTCCATGCAAATGAGACATTCCCAGCACCTTAAGCCCCAGCCAATATACATCCACCCTAAGAAAATCCCTTCCCACTCTCCAAGGTTCATATTTGTTTACCCAAAATAAAGTAAACAAGTGGTTCCACTGAATATTATCTAAGAGAACTATAACACCAAAAGCCTCAGAGAAGGTTTCTCCACTCACCTTCCCCTCAACATGTACAGCCAAAAGCTGAGAGCTTATATATGATACACAAGCAGAAGGCAGAGATAGAAAGAGACTAGGTCTGGTATGGGCTTTTGAAATATCAAACCCTATTCCCAATGACAAAGACAACTCTTCTATTATGTCAGACCTCCCTATCCTTCCCAAAATGTTTCACCAACTGTAGACCAAGCACTCAAGCATATGAATTTATGAGGGTCATTCTCATTAAATCACAATATGCCAACTATACAATTAATTCATACATATTGAAATTATACTGGGATAAAATAAGGCAAAACTATGGTTGAAATCTACTTATTTAACATGTTACATGAAACTTCTTCTTTTTCTTAGTATTTTTCTTGACCTTAAATTTTTTCTTTTGGGGGGTCTCTGTATCTTATGCTCCTTAGCATACCTTGATTCAAAAGTGCATTTTTCAAGAAAACATTCTCTTTGGCTCTATCACACAGAAACCATTTTATGACTAACTATTAGAAACGTGTTTCCTCATCCCTGATTGAGAACAATCACCAAGTGCAGATCGGAGATCAAAGAAAAATAAGAAAAGTATAATTTGTCATAACCTAGGGATAAAAGAACATTTACCTATGCTAAAAAATGTTAACCGTTTTTTTTTTTTTTTTAAACTGGAGTCTTGAAGAACTATATAACTAGAATTTTTTTAAAACTCCTTTTAACTGCTGCCAAAAAAAAAAAAAAAATCAGTAGGATACCTGCACACCTCTTTTCTCTCTGTTCCTCTAGAATACCTCAGCCTTGTCCGTAACACTGCAAAAGGTCAGGAGCAGCAGCCTCCCACATACACT